>APFE030651505.1:39635-59635 GCA_000404065.3 Pinus taeda
AATTTCTACCTTGTTAGGAACAAGGATTGAACATAGTTGGAACAAAAACCTCTAAACAATCAAGAAGATAATCAGGCCCCACACTAAACATTCCACGAGAAAAAATCTCTTGAATTTTCTCATCTTAGTACATCTAATGATATTATTTTTCCTTTTTTTTTTTTAAATTATGAACATGATGCTGTTTTAAATAATGTTTATGCTTCAGATGTATTAGAAGAGCATATAACGGATGTTGATCAGTTAACTATCAGAGAAGAAAAAATTAAATCAGACATGAAGGTTAACGATTCACAATATGTATTTAATTTTATTTATCTTGCTCCCATTATTCATTATATCATGATTTTTTTAATGATCATAATTCTCAGGAATTTTTTTTTATATCTGATAGATTTGTATTATATTGAACCAAAATTTAATCAAGTGCAAAAATGACATTAATGAAATATTTTCTTCCCATCAAATTAAAATTTCTCAACTGTCTACATGGGAGGAGGGAATTTCTGTAACAAATACATTTTCCAAATAATTTTTTGATGATTCATTTTATTTGCCAACTATTGAAGAGTCTTGTTATTCAAATAATCAATTATGTGAAATAGAGATTTTTAACCAATCAAATAATGTAATTATCTGTATTTCTACCAATAACAATTTATCTTGTACACTGAAGGATGATATTCAATATTATTTTATTCTACTAATTCACCACATGTTGATTTCTTAGAATTTCAAATTTTAGAGACTTCTCTAGAAGATGAAACACTTCAGTTGCAACCTATTGTTTTGAAAGATTCTCATGGTCTTGCTAATATCTTCGATGTTAATAAGAATAATATTTTTCCACTAAGATTTGATTAGAGTAATTTTAAACATAATCCAAACTCATTTTTAAATTGCTTCCCACTTTTCCACACTAGCCATTGTAGATATCAGGAAAGAATAGAGGATTATTTAGAAGAATATTTCTATGTAAGATTCCATGCAAATGTTTGCACTTTTTTCTTGCACATATTTGATTGAGTTCTACATATGTTAATTTTTTAATTTTAAGTATTGTTTCAATTTTTGTTTTTAGTTCCTTTTATACATTTGACTATATTCTTTCATTTTCCTAACAAATTTTGTTGTTATGTAAATGCTAACAATTTAGTGGGAAAGGATGCATTTGTTGTTTCAATCAATTTCTTTCAAATTGATGAAACAACATTACACTTTCTAATAATGATTATGCTTCATGATCTTATTATTTCTTTTAGAATCCACTTTCATGATTCCACATAGAATCCAATATTTGATATCATTTCTAGTGATTATTACTAGCCAAATCCACCATCTATAAGCTTTTTTGAGTATCTAATATATTTTCAAACTTATTTTAACAACTCAATGAAATTTTGGTTGGAAGAAATATTTAGGAATTCCTATTACATAATGAATTTTATGATAGAATTGAATCATGGTTGGATGAATATTTTTAAGCAAATTTTTATATAAATAGAAATGCCACTATATCAATAGAAATGCCACTATTTTTAATTTTTGATGCATATATGTTCGCAGGATTAAAGCAACTTGAATGGCTACATTGACATTATGATTTCATCTAATTCATTTTCAATAAGTATAATGTAGAATAAATTTAGGAGTAAATTAGTTACCTTTTTTTAAATAGTTTCAACATGTTTATGTTTTAATATCCTTTTTGTGAATATGCAGTTATGAACTATCTTGTTAAATCTTCATAAAACATTCAAGATCTTTGAAAAGAAGAAGATGAATTGACTAAGGATTTCTAAATAGATGTTTCTCAATAAACTTTTTTTTATTCAACTTGTTGAAATTTTTTTACAACCTTAATTTTCTTTTGAACAAGATTGGTTATAAATTACTAAGTTAATATCATATCATGATTCACAAAATAATTCCTAAAATAATTCCTACCTTTTATATCCATCTACATTTTCTTTCGATACGCAAGAGATCCTTGTACATAAATTTTGAGTTGCTTGATTGTTTAAATCCCTTTGGTGAACCTATTTATGGAAATTCATCCATGTTGATGATGGGATATTTAATTTCCAACCAATTTTTATATCGGGCTCTCATCATTAATCTATAAACTAGAGTGAAAGGGGAGGAAAAGTCTTTACCTAAAGAACCAAGAATAGATATAATAATTCGAAGATTTTGAGGGAAAGCCATTCTCTTGTAATCAACATTCTTATTTATTTAGAATAGTCTTATTTTGTTCTCATTTTATTGTGTTAATATGAATTTTTTTGAGGTTACCCTCATAGACCTCTTTGATGACTATCTCTTCAAGATATTTCTTGAGCCTTATTATTTTGAAAAAATCGATGATATACCTCTATGCTTTTCAACTATTCGTGAATAAAATTTTGACTTAAAAAAGCATGCCAGGAAAACACTATTTAATTAGCCAAAGAAGTTATTTCAAATTAACATGATATTGATATATTTCTTTTTGTAAGAAGAAATAAGAGTTGTTTTTTAAGAGATATTTGGTAGGAAAACTCATCTTACATTAACTTCCAATGGCCATTAATATGTATATTCTGATATATTTATGTTTTTTAGGCATAGATAATTGTACCAAATATTCTTGTGATGAGCTAATTGTCATTGATATACAATTTGTAAATTGGAAATATGAAGTGGTGACTTTGGAATCATTTTAACTCCTGATAATTTGGAATATTAAATCCAAGATAATAAGGAACATTTGTGTTGTGTCAATTCCTTATTTTCTTATTTCATAAACAAATGACATTTTTGAGAAAGATGCATCAAGTTGATATTGTTGAGAAATATGTATCAAGTTGAAGATGAAACATCATCAAGATGTTTTCAAGGAAGTTTACTTAACTTGTTTATCTTTCTTAGTTATCTATCAGCTTGCTCATAATTACATTCATTAAATATTTTTGTTTAAGTATTACCTTTCACTTTTCATTATCAATTAAGACATATAAGAACTTAGTTATGAAGTATTTAGTTGGAGTAGTCTTTAAGATTGTGAAGAAAGAATAATTTTAAGAGAATAAGCTAATATAACTAGATTGATGAAGATCTTGACATTGATATCATAACTCTGCATTTAGTCTAGAATTTATTTTTAAGATAGATTAATTTTTTTTATTTTATTTTAAATGTATTCATCTTGTTCGATTTCAATAAAAAAAACTTCGAATATCTCAACATCTACTGCATTGATGAAAGAAATTTTATCTATCTCAATCTTAATTTAAAGGACAAAAAATAGTTAAAGGATTTAATAAGGAAAATAGTTCAAACATTCAATTCAATATATTCTTTATAATATAATTTTTTCCCTTTATATTTTTAATTATGGTAGGTTGTGATCTTTGTCATCACGTTTTATTTGATGGGATTTTTATTTTTTATTTTCATGCCTTACTTTTAGGTTATTTTTATTGAATAAATTTTTGTGCTTTTTTTTTTCAACGTAGGTATGCGCATTTCCTGAAATGTCCTATTTTAGATGGTTCTACCCACTAACTAACCCGCCTGGAACTATCATGCCAGGACTATCTATTGGATCTAGAGAGAAACTTCAGGAAATGACGTTTATGACTAAAGAAGATCTCTATTTGAGATCCCTGATGATGGGGAGAGCTTTTCCATTTGGATCCACATCCAAATGATGTTTTGAGTAGATCCAAAAATGGCAAATTGGAGTTTTGGATGTGGGGATATGTCAACCCAGAAAAATAACATGGGATAATCTTCTCTATGGGAATGGGAATGGGAATGGGAATTGGTATACAATTGGAAGGTGGGAATGGTTGTTACAATACAACCACTATATTTAGTTCAGCAAGGACATACATTCACCATACATCAAAGAGCTAATACGGACTCTCATGCTGCTGGTCACACCCGAAGAACTAAGGGATTGAACTACGATAGGGCCATGGGGATTCCCATGTTACTTCTTTATGTACATATTGTTTGGTTAAGTTATTGATTTATTATATTTTTAAATTCTAATTTGTAAATATTTTAACATTTCCTTTAATTTGTTTTACATTTTTTTTTTTTTTTTTAAATTTTGGTGTGATTTCCATTTCATTTGGTTAACATACTGGAAAACATGTCTTGCATTAAAAAAATGGGTTGTTTAATATTACCACATAAATAAGTAACCTTTTAGTTTTGGAGGAAATTCTTTCTTATCCAATATAATTATAGTGTTCATTCAAAAAGAAAATGCTTATCTAACATCATTATAAAGAGCACCATTCATTTCATAACATTAAAACTCACATTACTAATAACCGGAAATGGGACAGAACATGATGTTTAGTCTTTATTCATCAATATGTTAGCTAATCAGATCAACTCTTTAATACCCCACTTTCGTCACCCAATTGCATATGGAAAATCAAATCTAAAGGATGAAATTTCTAAATAAGTGAAAGTATTTAAAGAAGAACAAACAAACCGTTGGTGCTATGGCCACTTGCTAGGAAAGGGTCAATGCTTGTGATTCAAACTAAAGGGGATATGCATGCTCGCAAATAGTGAAACAATGTAATTTGTGTATAAATATTTGGTTTGAATAAAGAATAGAGCTTTGTTTGATTTCATAACTGATTAGAAACAGTGTGTTAATATAACTAATAAAATCCATATTCATGCTTTTATGACTTGTTGTGATAAGTAAAGAGTATCACTGAATGAATAACTAATCACTTTTATATATTAAGAATTGTACCTTTAAACTGATAAGTGAAAACATTGAATCAAGATTAATAAGTTAAATGAGAAAATCCTGATATTTTTCAACAGAGATAAATACATCGTCCCAATATGTTGCAATTTGTTGTTGCCCCAACAACCCCCTTTTATTTTTCTCTAAAATAAAGGGCCCCTCCTATAATGTTTATAAATATGGCCTTACTTTGCATTTGGATTCCTATTTTTAGTGATTTTTGGTTTTCTTATTTTTCAAAAGTTATGGTTGTTTGAAGTTTTGTGTTTTTCTTAACTATTTTAATGAGGTAGCATGACAAATGGTAGACTATGTAGCATGGTGACATGCCATGTCACCCGATTTATAACATTTCAGTTTCGTCACATGAAAAATATAGTTATTTTACCTGTATATATGATTCCATATTTTTTACGTTTATTTTATTTATTTATTTCATTTTTGATTTTTGATTTATTTTGTTCTTTTATTTTTTAAATAATTTTAATCCAAAATATGATTTATTCCATTTTCAATTTTCCCTTCCCAATCTCCCCCTAACTTATCTTATTTATTTATAATTATTTATTTGTGTTCCTCCCAATCCCCCAACTTACCTTTATTTATTTTATGATTTATTCCAATTTAAATTTTCTCTTCCCTATCTCCCTCTAACTTAGCTTTATTTATTTTCTAATTATTTGTTTTTAATTATTTATTTTTGTTCCTCCCAATATCCCCCTAACTTACCTTCTAACTTACCGTTATTTATTTTGTAATTATTTGTTTTTAATGGTTTATTTTTGTTTTTCCAAACTCTCAACCTTCCTTCCATTACACCTTTCCTTTCAGATTTATACATTAAGTTAAACTCACTAAATTATATATACAGTTTGTTTTTCTTCTACCTCGTGCATGTGGATAATCCTTTCAACATTTAAATCAATGGACAAAATTTATCCTCGAATTTAATCAACCATGGTTGAGCGTCAACTTCTTTCGTGGAGCCATATCTTGAGTTCTATAACTTCAAATTAAGCGTAAAATAGCTTGTTGGAAAGAGGAAATCAAGGAAAACAATTTGAAAACATTTATTTAGACAAATATGTAATTCAAAACTCTCAAAAAAATCAATAGAAAATTGCTACATTTTTTGATCAATTCAAGATTTCTGGGTTGTTTTTGGAAATTAAACTTGATGCCCAAAAAATTATGTTGCTTTTCTCTCATCAGCATTTTTCTCATCTATAAAAATTAGAACAACATAAAATTATTTGGCTCATATTTTAGAATTTTTTGCTAAATTACAGGAATTAATTTTTCTTTGAATGATTAGTTTCAATTGTTTTATATTGGGGTTTTGCTTTAATTTTTAATATATTTTTAATGATAAGCTTTTTGAATGTTATTTGTAGAGTTTGTAGAAGGTTGTTGCCACTTGGAGCTTCAGGATTTATGGATTAAAATTTAGATGAGAAAAAAAGATTATTCATATCCCAAGAAATTAGAAACTAATTTTTCTTGAAGCTATCATGAAACAAACTTCTATTTTTAAATTTAAATCTATGATTATAAATAAGGAATCTGTAGAAGAGAAAAGGGTTGGAAATTGTTGCACTTTAAGACTTTGGTTTTGTAATTTATAGTCGATTTTTGAAGACCAATTAGGCATGGATATTTATTGAATCTCGTTATTTGAATGCTATACGATCTTTTAATTCTTTTAAAATTCATTCATGATATTCTCCTCTATCATTTTTTTCTCTTTATATTGATAACTACTGAATGTTGGGATGTACTTTTGTCATTTCTTTTGAAATGATAAAGTATATGCAGTGTTGAGTTATTTTATTAACACAAATTTATTATTTGTTTAATATGAGTAAATTCACATTTATCCCTAATATTCAAAAAGAAAGTTTGCCAATATTGCTCTCATTATCAAGACATATTTATTTTTTGACATTTAGATTAGTTCTATTATATGCAAATAAACATCTAGAAACATAAAAATAATATAATCAATTTTTCATAAGCTCTTTAAAATAGAGCCGAAAAATCAATTTAAGTACATGACTAGACCCACATTTGTTAGGGTTATCACCAATTTAAACATCCACATTGTTGTCTCAAAGTACTGCATTTGGGTGATCCCCCCATCCCTTGTTGTTTAGATTGTTCAAGGCAGATCCAATTATACACTACAGTTTGTATATCTTTTTATAGCTACTTGTAAATATTTAGGACAATTAGATTAGATTAGTGTTAGATAATATATTTTCCTTTTTTTAGATTAGTTTTTATTTATATATTTTTAGTTTAGATTAGTATAGGTAAATGATCCTTTGTTCTAGAGAGTATCTAGCCACACCAAATAAATAGGAGTCTAATTGAGACCTTGATCAGGCCAATACTCACTCGTTGCAGAAGTCCCTCTTGATGTGCTCTTCCCATCGGATGGACTCCCTGCCCAATCTGCATCGATGAAGCCTTGAATCTTCACTCCCTCTGTCTGTTTGTACCATAACCCAAACTAAGTAGTTCCTATGAGGTATCTCAATACATTCTTTGCCACCTTCCAATACAACTTGGTAGGCCTACCCATCGCTTGACAAAACTGGTTAACTGCATAACACATATCCAGGCATGTGTTCACTAAGTACATGAATGACTGCACAAGCTGCCTATAAATAGTAGCTTCCACTACTTCCGTTAAAGTAGCATGCTCCTTCCTCTAGTTACCAGCTAAAGCTATCTCCCTGGATTTACTGCTCTCCATGCAGAATCTTCTAAGTATCTATTTGCATACTTTGCCTGAGATACAAACAACTCCCCATCTCCCTGCTATACCTCCATGCCAAGAAAGTAATGCATGAGCCCCATGTCCTTCATCTCAAACTCTCTCGCAAGGTCCTCCTTGCAATATTTGATGGGCTTCTCATCACTTGTCAGTATAATACCATCTACATAAAGTAAAATGATCAACAACTTACCTTCCACCACTATGTGATACAGGTTCACATCTGCTTCACTCTTCATGAAGCCCAACCTAGTGAAGTAGCTATCTATCCTAGTGTACCAAGCATGGGGTGCTTGTTCCAACCCATACAATGCTCTCTTGAGTTAGCACACATGAGACTCACGGTCCAAGGTTTCAAAACTTTTAGGCTTCTCTATGTACACCTCTTCCTCAATCATGCCATTGAGGAAGAAAGTCTTCATATCCATCTAATGGATCTTCCAACCCATCTATGCTGATAGTGATAATATATATTTTATTGATGAGTACCTTGCAACAAGAGAAAAGGTCTCATCATAGTTAATCCCCTCTACCTGTGAAATGCTACGGGCCAAAAATTTGGCCTTATGCTTATCCACACTACCATCTTTAGCTTGCTTTACCTTATAAAGCCAATGGGAGCTCACAACTGACTTGTCCTCTAGTCTTGAGACCACATCCTAGACATTGTTTTGAACTATGGAGTCATACTCCTCCACCACCACATCAACCCAAACCGTCCATTGCATTTCTTCCTGAAAGGAAGATGGCTATTTCACAACACATGCACCCATAAATTCCATGTATCCAATGTACCTCTCTAGTGAACTCCTTTGTCTACACTGAGAAGAGGTTTCTCCTACATTCTCCCGTGCATCATCCAACAATCTGTCACCCTCTCTAGTGCACTTTGTTTCCTCTCTAGAAGAATCTGCTTGAGTGGATTTCTCCACTCTCTAAACCTCTGCATGTGGCTACTCCACATCAATATGAGGCCCCTCAACCTTAGGAGCTAAACACTCCTCATATGCATGTGTCTCAAGCCCCCTCTCAACGGATACTCACATGGCCTTCTCCTCATCAAACATGATGTCCCCGCGATTCACTGTCATCCAACTGGCCGACATGTACACCCGATAGTTGTGGGTTGCATCAGTATAACCCACAAAGATCCCAAAATCTATTGTTGGCTCAAGTTTCTTCCATGCATATTTGGTCACATGGCAATAAATTGATGAACCAAAAATCCTGAAGTGACCAACATCTGGCCTCTTACCGGAATAATCCTCCTTTGGTGTCTTCATCTCAAGTATCCGATGTGGGCTATGGTTCTAAACATAAACCATTGTGTTGCATGCATCAACCCACAAGTGTAGTGGTAGGCCCCGATCATGCAACATCGCCCTTGTTGCCCCTACTTTGCTCCCATTCTTCCTCTCAACAACCCCATTCTTTTGAGGATTATGGGGTGTTGTCAACTCTCATTTAATCCCTTCCACTGCACAGAAGTTCTTAAACTCATTGGAGACATAATCACCACCGTTATCACTCCATAGAGATTTAACCTTCTGGCCAGACTATTTCTCTACCAATTCTTTGAACTCACCAAACTTTGTGAAGGTTTGATCCTTTTTCTGCATAAAAAATACCCAACATTTACGAGAATAGTCATCAACAAATATAACATAATACCTGTGTTTGCCTGTGGATGTTGTCGAGAATAGTCCACACACATCTGAAAGGAATCTCTCCAAAATAGACTTTGGTCAACTGTCTATGTCTCCAAAGGAAGACTTGGTGTATTATCCCAAACTACAACCCTAGCATGTATCAGCTTGGTCAAGCGTACCTTTGGGAAGACTAGTAGAGATTTTCTGAAATATCTTCAAAGTCCCATGATGCAAGTGGCCTAATCACCTGTGCCACAACTTGCCGATGTCTCAGCTCAATATATTTTTTGCTTTTGAACTCAAAGCAACATAATCCTCTACCTCTATCTTATAGAGATTCTGAACTCGAATCCCTATCTTCTTTACTTGACCTGTGGCTATGTGTCAAAGGAACACCTTTTGCTTTCAAAAAGATCACATCATAACCTCTATCCTCAAGCATGGCAACAAATATCAAGTTCTTCGTCAGTCCAAGTACATGCATAACATTCTTCAAGGTGATTGGAGCCACATGATCTTTTTGAAAAGTAATAGTGCCCACACTAGTAACAGTATACTTACCATCATCACCCATCTCAATATGCATCTTGAGATCTTTGTGACCAACCATGTGGGAAGAAGCTCCATTGTCTAAATACTAGACAATTTTCATCATTGAAGACACCATGCATGTAATGAGGGAAAAGTTCAATTCGAATTGGGAGGCCAAATCCTCACCTGCCGCTCCTCTTGAGTACTTCTCCTTAGACTTCTTCAATGGAAAATTTGTAGCAAAGTGAACCATCTTGTGACAATGAAAGCATTTAACTTTCATCATGTCCTTCTTCTTACCTCCATGATAAGAATCTGATTTGGAATGAGAAATTTTACCTTTCCCCTTCCTCTCCTGAATCACTAAGGCATAATTCTCTTCATCTTAAATCTTTAATGAAGAGCCATCCTTGGTGTTCCTCCTGATCTCATCCTGCATCAAATCCAACCATAGTCATTCCCAATCTGGCAGCTTCTCCCTACCATTGGTAGAGTCTTGATAACTATGTCAACTCTTTGGAAGTCCAATAAGAGTAGGGCTCACCATATTCTCATTAGAAACATTGATTCCAACACTTGCAAGTCCATCATGACATTGAGTGAACTTGGTTAAGTACTTTGGAATCATCTCAACTTTCTCCATCTTGATTTTACAAAGTTTATCCTTCAGTGCCAACTTCCTTTGAGCACTACCAACTTCCTTTCCATGCAGACTCGAGACAATATGATCTCGAACTCCCTCAAGGATTATATGGCTTGCCTTCATCACACACTTCTTCCACTTAGCCAAGTTATGTGCATTAATAACTACTAGCTTAGGAATTGATTGTTAAACAAATTCCTTCAATCCATTGTCCTCTAGCACAACCTCCATCTCGTCCCTCTAGGCTATGAAATTTGAGCTTCCTTCCTAGGCATACTCAACCCTCAACCCATGAAATGCCATCTATCGATCCTGATGTATGTATGCAAATTCAGCTTTCACCTGTAACCCAGTAACTCAAAAATTTGAAATATCCTCTAGAGCCTTGATTTTAAATCAGCAATATCTCCCTCATCCGAAATTTGATTTGGCCAATGTTTTCTTTGAATTTGGGTATCTTGTCCCAAGGAATCCAGATATAAAAATTCTTTCTGAAAATTTTACACAGAAATTCTCAGATGTGATTTGCAAACTCTCAGCCCAGAAAACAATCTTGCTCGATACCATGTAGAAAATCATGTAGATTCACAAGCTAATGCAATTCACTAAAACAAGAGACAAGAATCTATTTCTACTCTTTACAACGGAATCCCATAAACATTGAGAAAACAATAATCAATATAGGAAGAGAATCAAAGACACATAACACAATACATATCTAGGGAAAACCATAGCTGAAAACCCCACTATTGTTTTTGTATTAATCCAAAAAATCAAGATGAAATTACAATACTTGTTCTCTATAGAATAATTCTAGTAGTCATAAAATTCAATCTCCAACTCGTAAGAAAGCTCAAGGCCAAATATTAGCCTCTTCAAAAGCTCTCCAAGTATTTATTCCAATGTGTAATTCCTATGAAGGATAGCTTGTATTTAAAGGGAAATAAAGCCTCTAAAAATACTGCAATCCCTCAAGGGTTAGTCCCTGAATGCATGCACTATCAGTTCATCTCATAAAAATCTAAAACAAATAGTATGTTGTCCCTACACTCTAGTCTCAATTGGATCTTTCTCATAATTAACATGCATGAGTTTCTGATGCATAAATATTCAGTTAACTAGAGTAGCACTGGTGGAGTTCATTAGTGTCACCACTGACTGTTAACTCACTATTAGTTCTCTCAATCAGTTTGAGAACTAATTTAACTGAATTGACTCATAAAACTGAGTCTTCTATTTTAAAACTCACAATTACATGACTTCCAAATGACTTCCAACCCGAATTTCCTAAGTTAAGTAAGTTTAATAAACTTAATTAACTATCTTAAGTTTTTATGAGAATAGAATTTGAATTTAATTCACAGTTTAATTCAAGGACAAATTAAACTTGAATTTCTTGTTTCCATTTCTCAACATTGGCACCACATAATCCAAGTAGTCAGGGCCACATTGCACATTGAGTAAATTGATGAAGTTAAATCCTTTCTTACTTTAGGGCCCATTGTGCCTTATTCACCATTAATCGCTTAGGGGTGCCCCAAATTATGACGTGCAAGTTTACACTCCTTTAAACTATTTTATCCCAACATTTAGTATCTTGGTAACAAGGCTACACTATGCATGCAAACATTTTGAATTCACTCTTCTAGGCTTCAAAAACTAACATTTATATGTATAAATATTATGCTTAGTGGATGCAAGACTCATTTTACCTAGTTCAATTCAGTTGGTGAGTGCAAGGCTATAAGTTTCTTGATTATAGTTCTTTGCTTCCACAATAGAGGTTATCAAACATACCCTTTTAACTCAGGGATTGAATACACGTTGAGATATTCAAGAGAAATCCACTCCATACCATGTATTTTTAAACGAGGTCTAATAAGAAACATATACAATGTTAATTTTAACAACTCATTGTGCTTAGAATAGCTTGGGTGTAGCCACTATAGTGTCACTTGGGAAAAAATCTAGACCATGTCACTTTTTTCAGACATCTGTAATCACACTACCATATTGGCTTACTAAATAAGTCTTTGCAAAATTTTAATGATATGAGTCAATATTATTAGATGACGTTAGAAGCATAACATTATTATTACATGGTGTACCTTTTTGGTGGACCTTATTATTGATACATATGGGTGTTTCTCCTAATGTGTATACACATACCATATATATTAATTAAGGTCTAGTGTAAAAAGGGAGGAATTGAGAAGGGAAACGACTATATCAAAGAAATGTAAGGGTGTGGGATCATTCTAGATGTTTCTACTTATAATGTATGTATCCATGGATATTGTATGGCATGCTATATAGAGGGAAGCTTTAAGATTCTCAAGGATATGGAATAGAAAGGTATCTCCTTCAATTCTTATGGTTACAATGTGATTACTCATGGATTTTTCTATTAAGGTGACTTAACTCAAGCGAGAAGAATTTATGAGGACATGGGTTGCAATAGTTGTGGCCAAAAATTTATGAGTTCTCCTCCATTCCTCCATTTATAAATCAGTGATGTATTTGTTCTTGGATTGTAATTTTTTACCTACAAGGAATAATATTCGTTATAGAAGAATATTTAAAGGAACCTGGAACGGTAGGAAACTTGGCTCCAAAAAAAAAAATCGATCATAAAAACTAGACCATCAAGAAATGTATATAATTTTAATTTGAACAACTTATGGTGCTCAAAATAGGTTGGGTCCAACCACTAAATCAGGTAACAACGAGTGTTACTTGCACACAAATTTGGACAATGTCATTTTTCTCAAAATTTTGTCAACACGTTGCCATATTCGGTTACTGGATAAGGGTTTGTAATATTTTAGTGATATGAATCAATATTGTTAGATGACTCTGCAAACATAACATTATTATTACATGGTGAACCTAATTATTGAGATAGATGGGTGTTTCTCCTAATGTGTATACAAATACCATAATAGTGAAGGTCTATTCTAAACAAGGAGGAATGTAGAAGGGAAATGACTATATATATAAGAAATAGAAGGGTCTGGGATTGTTCTATATGTTGTTACTTATATTGTACTTATCCATGGATATTGTAAGGTAAGTTATATGGAATCATGCCTTAATCTTCTCAAGGATATGGAACAGAAAGGGATCTCCTTCAATTCATATGGTTACAATGAGGCTACTCACGGATTTTTTTGTGAAGGTGACTTAACTAAGGTGAGGATAAATTTTGAGGACATGAGTTGCAATAGTTAAGATCACAAATTTAGAAGTTATCGTACATTCGTCTCTTTGTAAATTAGTGATTTATCTATATTGGCTTGTAATTGTTTACCTATAATCATTAGTAGTCCTTATAGAAGAATACTGAAAGAAGCCTAGAAAGGTAGAAATATTGGCTCCAAAATAGATGCATCCATCATAAAACTAGACCCGTAGCATAATGTGGAAGTTGATAGTATAGCGTTTCCCTTAAAGCACTACTGGAGCTAGTCTAAGAACCATAAAATCTAGATTAAAAAGCAAAAGATCGGCTATTGAGAGAGGGATAATGAACCTACACTTTTTTTGAAGTGGTATATATCAATTTTGTAGTCATTTAATGGAATACAAATATGATGATAATTAATCAGGTATTTATAATAGGTTTTATCCTGAAACACTTCATGGAAAGTATTAATCAGAAAGTTAGATAAAACAATATGGTTTGAAGCATAGAAAACATAATTGGCTTGAAAGATAAGAGAAAATAAGGTTGAACCTTTCATTTTTTCAAGGGTGACCTATTGAAAATTGTCTAAAATTTGGGAAGATGTAAAGTTGTAATGCATGAACTTGGAAATACTAGATCTGCCAAAATTGTGGACTCTAATCAATCCATCTCATCAAATTTTCCTAGTTAGACAAACATTCTAATAAAATATGTTATTGGATCTACTGATCATTTTTATTAGATGCACATGTATAGGAGAAAAATGATACTTTTCATAATTTAAATTTACATTCATATGGCCCTAAGTGAAGATGTTAGAATTGAACTAACTTTATATGGATGTACATGGTGGGTGTCATAAAAATATGTTTGTGGATGGTTATCAATAAGTAATATTTATTAGATTGATACATATGGTGCATGGCAAGTATGGTCTCATAGAATTCTAATGTTGATCAACAAAATCTATACCTTTCCATTTGTATTATCTATTCGCAAGATGAAGGGCATGAATGTCAACATAGTTGTTCTAGCTTGAGTGTTGTATAGGGGCTATTAGTTTTACAATTCTAGGTGGACATCAATATCTCAATGTGTAGCCATCAAGGTCAATAAACACTTAGTGTCTATAATAATGAAGGATAAATACTAAAATTTTTCTACTTATGGGTTGATTATAGTGAGTAATTTGGACCAAAAAGTGACTGGTATATTAGGCCATAATATATGCACTTCATTAAGGATTGGAACAATGAGCTAGAAGGGCTCTCGTTTATTGAATTTATTTGATATACATGTCTAATTAAAGGTGATAATGAATCATGTAATAAAAGGATCAATTGTGTCGAATGGATATGTGTGAAAGGTAACCCATACTATCAGTAAAGGATTGGGTAAAATGGAAGCTAGTGTAACATGTTAGGATGCATGTAATTCCTTAACGATTTCCAATTGAACATGTTGGAACCACAGGGGCAATGCATAATAATTCTTGGCATATGGAGTTAGTTATGGAATACCTAATAGTGACCATAACAGGTATATGAAACCTTAAATATACAAGTAGAATATGAATGATGCTAATCATCCTATGTAATCTAATTGGAGCAAACGAATGATGGTGCAAATCTATGGTGCTCTGGGTTGCTATAACTTATTGTGGATAACAAGAAGAAAGGTAAGGAGAAGGTATGTAGATACCAATCTACAAGGATTAACATCCTTAAACATAAAAGGAGAGTGTGAGATATGATACTCAAGATGAATGCAAGGCATCCCAAGGCATCCAAAGGCTACACATATACCAAGGAAAGCTAGCAACAATATAGGATGCATGGGGCTAGTAAGGTAGAAGTGAGTAATGGGAAAATCCATGAAACAAGGAAACCAGGTTGAATTACATGATATGTAGATGAATGAGAAGAATAACCTATTAAAACCTTATCTTGGTGATTTATTATGAAATGTTGTATGTGATGTATTTTAAGGCATACAAATGTTGAAAATGCCAAATATTAGTATAGTTGAGATATGTATCCAATAGTAGCCATATTAGAAAAAATGTGTAATGTGTATGCATATGATGTTGCATGTATGCATATCTAGCATGTTCTTTATGTTTCATGTTGATTGACAATGATATGTTGTGGTATAGGTAATGTGTTTGAAAAGAGGACTACTTATGTTTGTTGTTTTTCTAATGATGAATTTGCTTAAGAACATAAACCTCATAGAGAACAGGGAAAGAAGGAAGGAAAGATGAATCACCAAGGGATGGTTAAATAAAGAAGGGGATGCCTAAGCATGGAAGGGTGTATGATGAAAAACTAATACCTTAGAAGCATATCAAGGAAGTGAAAGAAACTATGGGACATGAATGTCTAGTTAGCCCTCAAATGTAGGATGAAATAAAGAGGAATAAGTTGCAAATGCAGTGATGACTAGTGGTATAACATTTTCTTATTACTCGAAGGAAAAGGAACTATGAGGATGATGTTATTCTAATGGGTAGGGGGATGTAAAACCACTAGTTCCAACCCAATATTATTAATGGAATAAAAATGTAATAATATGTTTTGCGGGCTTATGTGATGAACACCAAGCCATGTGGGTTGAGAATAAATACATATGTGACATAGGTTGGTGAGTTAGAATGTGGAATAAGCTAGTGAACTTGAAACTCATTGAAGCTTGTATGCCTGTGTGTGGGCCAATTTAAGGATATGGTTAAGGACTTTGTGCTTATGTAATGGGTATAAGGATAGTGATCATTAGGTTGAAGGGCTAGGACATAATAAATTAGGCTGGTGAGTTGAGAATTGCTTTTAGGAAGGGCACCCGTGTGTATGTGTGTGACTATTTATTAGGTGTGGTGTGCCTGAATGTATATGCTTTTGAATGATATGAGTTTGGAGGGCCTGAAGTGGTAAAAATGTTTAATTTATGCATATTAACAAAAGCATAATGGATATAGACGGACCCAGACAAAAGAGTATGGGGTTTGATGAATCCAAAATAGGAAAAGGCATCATGGTGAGAGGGTTATTTTGTAATATTATTAATATATTATTATATTAATAATAAATGGAAAACATGTCTATAAGACATGGGTTATCCTCTATTCATAGTAGCAAATTAGAAAATGAGACTAGATACCCAAGATGGTGTTGATGGGTGAAATTGACCATATGTCAACAAGTGGAAACAATTTGGTGCAAGATTATTTAACCTAACCCAAGCTGTTTGGGTTTTTTTCCTAGAAAAAAAAATAGTAATTTTCATTTATTATAACAAAAACTTACATTTTATAGACACACAAATGTGTATAGGTAGTTTAGTCAGTCCATCCAATTCATCATGAAATAAATTTGTCCAAAGGGATTTTGAATACACCCTATACAACCTCACCAGTTATGCGGTCATCCATATATATCAAAAAATAATTAAATAAAATTTATCTTTTTTGTCAACCAGTCTATCAATTAAAATAATAGTAAAGAAAAAAATATACACATGTAGGATAATATAAATAAACTATCATGTATAAACACTGTAAATCCCCAACATGAAGGGGAGCTGGAGCACGAAAGAAATATGTGTTCGATGAGAGACCATAGAGCACCTAAATGACCAATGGTAGTGTTTTTGTGGAAATAATATACCAAAAGACTCCTCATTAATGATTGATTGTTCTGCAAGGGATCATAGATAGAATTGGTGTTGTTAGTGGACATAAATAAACACAACATTGTAAATAGTGGAAAAAACACATACATAACATAAACTAAAAAAAGAGGTAAATACACAAACAATGCTCAATAGAGTGAAGAAGTCAACAAAATAATGGAAAAGCTCCCTTTATTGACTGTTGGTAGTAGATCTTGAATACAATAGATGGATCTTAGACACTTGAAGAGAATTATTTGAGCTATGCTGCTCAAAAATCCTTAGCAAGGGGGTTACTTTTCCTCAATCTCTTTTCAAGTTTCTCCTCTCTCTCAAAGAAGTATGAATACTCTCCAATGGTGGATTCATCTGATCTCACTAGGGTGATGGATTGCTTAGAAGAAATATGGCTAACATGCTAGTTCTCTTCCCTTATTTGGATTCAACAGTGGAATGGTGGTTTGATCTAATAACAATTTGGTTAACATAACAATGTCTTGTATTTTATCTCTCCCATGGCCTTTTTATATAGAATTTTTTTAATCCATCTCCCCCCTCTTGGTTCATGCATGATAATGACACATGATTAGGACAAGATGACTCCATTGAGGGATGCATATCTTTTGGGTGACTCAAATTCAACTATCATGGACTAAGATCATGTTAGAGAATCGACTCCAAGTGTGTGCAGTGGCCCTAAATCGTTGAGTCATCCATTTTTGTGACCACACGAATTTTGAAGGATATTCTGCGCATGTGCGACTATCAAAGAAATAGTCATGACGACATCAATTTATTATATTTCTAAACTTTATACCTTAGGAGAAATTTAATTTTTTAAACTTCATGATGTATTCAGCTGGAAAATCTTCACGTGTGCATTCTGTTGGGCACCTTTTAGCATCTTTTGGATTGTGCAAACATGTGTATGATTTTATGGTGTTAACATGACCCACCAAAAATGAATATGCAAGGTGAGGGAAACCTTTTAAATACCATCAACTTCTTTGTTCAATTCCCCTGTATATGTGTTTACATGAACACATTTTTTATATTCATGGAATCAAGCAATATTGTCTATAAATTAAAATTTCTGTAAATATGAGATCCAAAAAACCAAGAAACCACTAATTTTGAGTCTCCATATGTTTGAAGTTGAGACACTCCAAGGTAAATGGCGAATGCAAGAAGACATCTGTAGGTGAGTAATCTACATAATTATTGGACCCACCTCCCAAACCAATGGAAATTTGATAATAATGATTAGAGTATAAATGAAGGATGATAGTAGCACCACTGCAACCTCATATCTCTGAGGAGGAACTATCAAATAAATCCCTTGGAATATATTTATCCGTAGTAACCTCTACCAACATACGCAGGAAATGATGTTAAAAGAGCTAAGGGAAAAGATTGATGGTCACCATGGCTTCAACTGCAATGAAACAAGCACAACAATGAAATCCCGAAAGATTAGCCTATTGCGAGCAATCTAGATACCCCAGATAATAATAAGTGGAAGAACCAAAATAATTTGAGATGTCAGATTGAAGCACCAATTCTAGCAAGTAGATTTGAGAGATAAACCTTGCCAAATCAAGACGTCTAGATTGGAGATTCTGTATTGAGTCGATATATATTGACAAAATGAGCAATGAAGAAACATATGATTAATCAATTCACTAGTGTTGCGAAGATAAATCCCCCTTGCAAATAAAGGTGATCCCTCTAACTCAATGAGTGGGTTTAGAAACAAACCAAACAAACTAACATACACTTTCCTAGTTTATGTTTAACAAATGCAGAGAGAAGGAGAAACCTATTGTGCTCTAATGCTAATCGCTCAACCCTTTGGAGATGACTTTGAATATTTCGGTCTAGGCCTCACTCGTAACTTGTTCTTCACATTAAAGTACCTGCAAGAAATATCCAAGATCTATGAAATATACAAGAGCATATATGGCATACATCAAACATAAACTACTTAATAGATTAAGTGGTATTAAGTTAAAAGAATAAACATTTACACAATTATGGAAAGTGAAAATCAGATGTATATATTATTAAGCTAAAAGGGGAAGCATACACCCTATGCCTTGATGTTAGAGACCTCATTTTGGTGGATTTCCAAGTCCAAAAAAGACTCTTCAAGCACTCCTTATCCAAGCTAGAATGGCTAGCATGTAAGCATAATCTTAGCATAGGGATGCAGCAATCAATGACCAACAATTTGGGAATGGAAGGGAATGAATTTATAATTTATAGGAAGGGAGAGAGAGTTAGGGGTCCACAAAATAGGGAGGATGACCCACATCTCAAGGGAAAATCCCATGATGATAAGATCAATAGATCCAAATGGGAGAGCTTGACCATATCAACAAAAACAAATATCCAACTCACTATTCTCGAAGGTTCTAGTGCACGAAGATTATCCTCCAGTTTGGGAAAACTTGCCAGAAGAGGTTGGGTTTTCATATCAAAACCCACATTGGTAGTGCTAATGTATAACTGTGCAATCTTCCATCAGCATGGGAATGTAGTAGAGCAAATCACGTTGATCCTAAAATTTATGTTTTTAGTTAACCTTCTTCAGAATAGATTCAGGGCAGTTGTCCTTTGATTCTTTAGGGAGTTTTTGGTCTATATATCATGATGGATATGTTGCACAGTAGCCAATGTTTTGTCACTTCGTGATATGGAACATGAAGTGAAAATGAGGTATAACAAAATACTTTGTAACATATGCCCCCTAAAGCATGAAGGCATAATAGGGAGTGATGGAT
>APFE030651505.1:64635-86380 GCA_000404065.3 Pinus taeda
CCGACTGAGCAAGGGTTAAATGTCATGAAATCAACCCCATTTAGCAAAGGGGCCAATGATAACAAATGGGTGTAGGGGTGTGGGTGGGGCACATTGTTTACATTTGTAAATTTGGCAGGCGTGACATTTTTGGACTGCTAAAATGAAATCTTTAAATATCGAACGCCAAAAATAACTGTCATGAAGGATTTTGTGAATTATTTCACATAAAGTTGATGAACATAATTTATTGAAAGATACACTCTGATTCTAGTTGTGTATAATTTAAATGTTATCTTCTGATATCAAGTTAAAGAATTCTTAACTGCTCTTTAGCTTCAATTGAACCTATATCTTTTTATTCTATTATGTTTCATTTAGATCTAAAGGATCCAGTTAGTTCAGCTACCTTGCCTTATGAAATTCCTTTGAAAATCTAAGATAGATCCCTATTAAGATTGTAGATTTCATTTCCAAATGGCTCTTCCCTTTCTATTCCAACCAAACGAATTCATAAACCAAACCTTGAACTTTCACAACTAGCCTAATATACAAATACAAAAAAGTTAAATCTCACAGAGAGATCCCTCTCTAAGGTTGGTAGGGCTAGATCCAAACTTCCAAAGTGGTTTCTAGTTACCTCTATGTTCTCTTTCAAAACCTCAAAAATTACAGGGTGCTAACATTCTAAGGACAATGATGGTGGACAATGATCAAACACAAGAAGGTTGTATCATTCATCTGGTGACTCCATGTTCAAAGTAACTAGAGCTTAAAGCTTTCATGGTGACTCCATTGACAAAGAATCCAGAATTGATAGCTTCATAGACCAAGTTCCAAGAAACTTCAAATCAGATTCAAATAAGGACAAGCCTTGTCAACACCAGGATGGGAAGACAACATGTGAAAGTTAGTTATTTAGACCTGAATTTACTTCAGGATATAGTATTATGTTTTTTCAATCGCCTTCTATATTTCCTTGATAGTATCTTAAGTATTTTCTTTGGTATATTAAATCCAAATCAATATTATGAATCTACACATGAGCCCCTTTCTACAAATGTATATCCTTCCCTTGAAGTTGCAAGTGCATCTCATCTTAATATTGGTTGTCTCTAACAAGATCCAAATAATAGACATAGTCCATAAAGTACAAATTCATCTCAAACCTTAGTTATGACCAATGTTTGGTATGCATCATTAAATTTGTCATTCCCTTTGCATGAGCTATCGAAGAACTATGATCAAAGGCTACCTCAATTTGATGGTACAACTAATATCACAACAAGGAAACATGTAGACAAAATCATTGAATTCATTGACTTGGAGGAAGTCGATCATGAAGACATAAAATTGAGGTTGTTTTCTTAAATCATTGCAGGAAAATCTAGGAAATGGTACATACGTTTGACAACTAGAAGTATTCCTAATTTCCAATAGTTTCAAAGAATTTTCCTTATTAGATGGGAGGTTAAAAATAACCCTTTTCAGATTATGGATGAGTATTAGAATCTAAAAAGGTATTCCGATGAAACACCAAGATTTCTCAACCAGATTCAATAGTGTTTATGCTTCCATACCTATTGATGTAAATCCTCCCCCAGGATTGGCTATGCTTCATTATCTAGATGGTTTTGATGCTGAGATTGCCTATTATCTGAGAGAAAGAAACCCTTTCCACTTTGGAGGACATGCAAAAAAGTGTTATTGATGTGGAAATAAACCTATTGATTAAAATATCTAGAATGGAAGCTGAAAGAAGGAAAATAATTAAAGAGGAGTTTCCTCCTTTATTAAACCTTAAGTTAGACATTAATGAAGACCATGGAAATGTTTATGAACACATTTATTTTGCGAGATAAACTTGTTGTTAGTGGACAACAAAAGATGCCTCCTTTTCAAGCAAATATGGAAGAAGAAGGAGAGGTTGTTGGGTCACAACACCAAAAGTTAGAAATTAGTTGTTTTGTATATTCATTTGAAAGTAGTTTAGACCAACAACCAGTGGAAGGTTATGAGAAAGAGAATGTTAAGTTTCATCTCGTTAAGGAAAATATTCACCATGTGTGTGTTACTTATGACAACGATGAAAAATAGGATGAAAATATTGAAACAGATGAGCATGCATATCTTTTAGACATTGAACATCAAGAAAACAATGCACATTATGCTGATGGTAACTCTTTACCCCTATTGCTGTAGGATAAAATGCACAGTGTATGGAGAATGAAGATACCCTCAAAGGTCTTCCTAGGATCTTTGGCAGACCGTAACATTATCTGCAACCATCACAAAGTTACATGCATGCCCATAAACATTAACTAACTATCAAAGCAAAATAGATGGATTACCTCAAGCCTCCGTGTAGATTTGCTGAAGAGCACAATGCAGCTAGGTGGAAGTCCCCTGAGCCGGCTCCAGATCAAGTCTTGCACATAGAAGAGACAAGCATAATCACAACATACAACCTTGATAAATAATATATGAATACATAAAAGACATCTAGTTACACATAACTAAGCTACTCATGCTAAAAGGTATTAGACAAACAATAAATGAATGATAGTACCAACACCATGGAGTAGACAGTACAACTGCAGTTCTATATTAATGTCAGAAGAGTGATTACAACCAGATGTTGCATTAGCCTTCCCTTACCCCTCTAGCCTCTCTCTCTATCTCCCTTCTTACCAAATTCTTATGCTTAGATTTGAGACTATGCTCAACAATCAAGTAAGCTATCCTTTCAAATGAATTGACCATTATCACCATAGCACTAGCTTTGCTTATGTAGCAATTGGGTTAGGGTTGCCAAGTTCCTCCATGAGTTCCTTAAGGTAAAAGCAATGAAGTTGCCATGATTTTCAGCTCTTTTCCATTTGCCTCCTTCATTAGGATTAGAAATCCCACAAATAGGTCAAACTTGAGATGTTCCCTTGCTTTTTTTGAGTAGATTTAGGAGCAAATATCTAGATATTTATGAGTAAATTTGCTCCTTTGACCTTTAGAACTTCATTAGGATCCACTAAAATTGTTCCCAAACTAACAACTAGAGTTAGTAGGGTCACTAACGCTCCCATAGGCTTACAGAGAAGCTTTATAAAGCAGGTTGTCAATGTATAGCTAGCGTTAGTGTGGAAACAAGGCATGCGATCTTGGTCTTTGCTTCAGCTATCATGTCTTTCCCCTCTAAGATGATGAGGGGATCATTTTGCTGTATAACAGATGCCCCCTAAAGTGTGAGATCAGAGGCTGCGATGATGGCCAAAATACTTTACTTAACTACAATTTTCTTTCTTCGACAAAAAGAGACAGAGGATCGGAGCTTCGGGTGGTACGGGAAACCTGATACAACACATATATATATAACTACTAAAATAATGTCCTGAGTTGGGCATTCCCATGATTAGTAGCTATGTCAGAGAGATTTTCTCATAAAAGAGATATGACGATGTTGGCTATCGATAAGCACAATGCGGATCCAGTGTCATAGTAGGATCATTTTGATGAGCTGTCTCCAAAAATCAATATACACAACTTGGGAGAGGAAGCAGGGCTAATTGATGCATGCTTCTACCCAAGGTCTTGATTTCTGCTTCAACAAACAATGTATATCGATACATGTGAATATATGCGTTGATGTCAAACATGCATGAAATCATTAGATTACTAGTCAATAATGGAGACCGTTAATGGACGTGAGGAAGGCCACCAATAATGGTGATGGTCTCCAAGATGTACAGTACAATCTAATGAGTGTGAAAGATGTTTTTGTCATCGAACAACTATAGAATTGTTTAACTAGGAGCCAATAATGAGAACTCCTAATCAGGTGACCTACCACTAATTTCTACAAGTACCAGGGCATTGAATGTGTTTTGGGGTTGTTTTCCTAGATGGAGTGTTGAAGTCGATAGGACGATACTTGTCAAAAGGTAGGAAATAATGTGTCCTACCTCAATCAACAAAAAATAGGACAAGAATGATTTATTTTTTAGGGATTCTTTGAGCATTGGGTGTAAACAATAGAGGGCATGATGAAAGGATATGCTTGATGGGTTAACAAAGGAAACAAAAGGTTAACCCTTAAACAATAGAAGGTAGGACAATGGTTTTAACCATGTAGCACTAGACTCATGAACACGAAAGAGTGTTAGGATACAAAGATGCAAGAACATCAGGGTATTTAGGCTAAACTCATAGGATGGTAGGATTCATATTGAGAGGACGTCACAAGGAAGGTTTATTTGAGGGAGTGCCATGTTCAAGGGAATGACTACTACCAAATCACACTTTCTAATACTAAATGCAATTATATTGTCTACTTTCCCCATCTAATTAGTTTAGTGAGTCCAAAAGGGAAAACTCATTGATCTTTTCATGTTTTAAGAGTCTGAAAAGGGTCACAAAAAGAATGACTCTATGTCCTATTTGATTAGTTTAATGAGTCCAGATAGGAAAACTCTTCGATCTTTTCATGTTTTGAGAGTACAAAAAGGATCATAAAAAGAGTGACTCTATATCTCGTTTGTATAATTTAATCAGTCTAGACTAGACAACTCGGTGGTCTTTTCACATTTAGAGAGTCTGGAAAGATAGTAAAGAACAACTCCATGGTGGTCCCTTTGTCATAGTTGTTAACCAAGTGTGACAAAAGGTTAATAGTATACCCGAATCGATTACTTTTCCATGATTTAATCTATTAAATCTGGATAAAAGAAAACTATGTTCAATAGATGTTGAGCTCATTTTGTTACAAGCATGAGGAGATAGTCTAAACTCGTTTTTTGTCATGAATTTTTAATGAGTAATGCGATGACAAACTCAATACCTTCATCAAATTTTAACGAATCAAATGAAGAAAACTGAAGGTACCTTTTTGAGTTTATTGAGCAAGGAAAAAGAGGTAAAAGAGTTGCTCATTCCTTCTTCATATATTTAACAAGCCCGAAGAAGGGGAAAAACCTTGGGATTTTTTTATTTTAAGAGCAAGAAAGGGTCACAAAAAAGCAAGTGCTCTTGTTGCTGCCGTAGATTTTTAACAAGCTCGATGACAAAAAACTTAGGATTTTTCAGTTTAACGAGCAAGAAAAGTACCTAAAATAATGTTGGGTTATCTTTTTAAATATTTGATGAACCTAAAGAAAAAAACTCGAGATTTTTTCAGTTTTATGAGTGAGAAAAAGGCGCCTAAAAAGAATGCTCTAATGATATTTTTCAGTTTAATGAGCTAGAAAAAGAGTGAAAAAGAGTTGCTCGGACCATCGTCGTATGTGTTTAATGAGCCCAATGATGACAAAATTTGGGGTTTTTTAGTTTTTGAGATCAAGAAAATTTCCCATAAAATAAAAGCGCTCTTTTGAGAATTGCATGCAGCTTTTACTGCTTTTCATTCCTGAGGGTAC
The DNA here is from genome assembly GCA_000404065.3 of Pinus taeda. NCBI lineage: Eukaryota > Viridiplantae > Streptophyta > Pinopsida > Pinales > Pinaceae > Pinus > Pinus taeda. The sequence goes on from APFE030651505.1 coordinate 70,020, forward strand.
TTTCATCAAAAGAGGAAAAAAGTATTAAAACGTGGCAGTTCCTATCCATATGGGTTCATGCATGATAAAAAATCATGGGGAATGGACTACTGCCTCTTTGATGGTTTCAAAAAATCATGTCTCCAAAAATAAATATAAGGAATTTTTTTGAGCTTTCACATGCATTATTTTCACTATTCGATGTGTCGTTAGTCCTAGGTAGAGGATAAAACCTTGCTGTATTTATTGATTAACCTTTCTTATCAGTTTATGGGGTGGAATTTTGAAGATCTGAGGTGCCCTAAAGCAATATTTGCACACTAACTTAGTAAATTTTTACTTTTCATGCATGCATGCTTCTATAGTGAATGAGATAGATGCCAATCTAATCTATAGTTAGCTAATGAATTAGCAACCACATTAAATTATCTAGGAATTTGTTCATATGTGATTATTTCAAATTGATGTTCTAGGAGTCGTACCCTTAAATAATGACGTAACAAGGTTGGATTATGAATGTGATAACAATTTATCAATTGCATAACAATTAGTTGGGAGTCTAACTTGACCACCAGATTGGAGATGTCCCTTGATGATTCTTCTGTGAGAAGTGAAATTACGGACATGTACTCAACAATATTGTTGGTGGTGGTACCAAGAGAGACTCCTCTGGAACAAAATATTTCTAACTCAGGTGTGTAGATGACCTAAGCAGCGCATGCAATGTGTTGTACATGATGACTGACACCATCTGTGTATCTTACATATGCTAATGGTAATGAGGAAATCTACATTGTGAGAAGGATGTATGAGAAAAATACTCCAATAAATACCATAACAATCCAATCACACCAAAAAAGGAAGCAAAACTTATAAATACATAAAATTACAAAGCACATGCCCAGTGAAATACTAGGCATAATACTTTTTCAAATAGAGCCCATTTCTAGGCTCAACAAGTGGATTCTTTCCTAATCCTGATTGTGGTTCATGCAATTGAGTAATTACCTTTACCTTATCAGGATCAACCCTAATCCCATAATTGGAGACAATGAATCCAAGTAAGCATTGAGAATCGACAAAGAAAATGCATTTATGCGGATTCAGGCGAATGTTGTAAAACCGACACCTAAGAAAGATGGTCCTTAAATGGTTTAGGTGTTGCATTCGTTGCTTGGAATGGGCTAGAAGGTCATCCAAGTAATCTTGAATGATATGCCTGATATCATGAAATGCGTAGTCCATGGCTCTTTGAAAAGTTGCTCCAACATTCTTTAAACTGAATGGGAGTTTTTGATAGGAAAAGATGCCCCATGGACAGACGAAGGCGGTTTTGTGCTAGTCTTTGGGTTTTATAGAAATCTGGTTGTAATTTGAGAACCTAGCCATGAATGAAAATGATTCGCAACTAGCATAGTCATCGATGATTTGATCGATGAACGATGTCGGATAATTATCCTTGGGACATGTGGTGTTCAAGTCTCCGTGGTCGACACATACGTGGATGGTTCCTTGTTTTTTATTGATAGGAACTAGATTGGAAACCCATTCCATTAAAGGAACGGGATAGACAAAACCAACATGTAACAACTTTTCTACTTCTCTTTTTATGGTTTTCGTTTTGCGGGAATGGATCGATCGAAGTCTTTTTCAGACAGGTTTAGCATTGTCGTAAATCTTGATCTCATGCTAGACAATAGATGGATCTATGCCGGGAATTTCCTCATAAGACCAGGTGAGTACATCGCAGAATTCCTTAAAAATGCAGGTGAAGCTTGCAATTTCCTTAGGATTGCAATCAGCTCCAATCTGGATGTTTTCCATGATGCCTATCTTGATAGAAATATTGATTAGCAATGTCTTTGAAATATTGCCCATGTTTCCTTCTGCCTCCAAAGTTTGGATAGTCATATAGGGTGAGGAAATGATTTCTAGTATGTCAAGGGACTGGATTTGAAGAGGCATCATGTTCGAATCAGCGAGTCCTCCCAAGGTTGCTCTTCTAAACTCATGATTTCTCTAATAACTTCATCCGTAGGTAGGACTTGATTGAGTGGATCGAAAGAAGGAGCAGTTATGGGAGGGGCAGTGGTATCATTGGCCGTAACCATAGTGACCGAAGATGTGGATGCAAATTGAATGGATTGGTAGGCCAATTCAACTAGTGACAATGGCATTTGTTCTCCATAAGTGTCAATGTCTGAAGGAGCTGGTAGAATCCATGGATCGGTCTGTTCATGAGGAGTAGATGAAAGCATATTGACCATCTATGAAACCTTGGGTGGCTAAAGAGGGAAACAACCCATGAGGGAAGAAGCCTTCAGTAGACTGGGACCGATACTGATGTAAGAATTAGGTACACCACCTACTAGGGGTACAAAGTTGTTTGGTAATAGGGAATAATCAGGGGTGCAGAAGGATAACTGGTCCACTATAACTACCTTTCCATCCAATGGAAATAGGATGATGTGAAAGACAGTAGATACAATGGCTATTATGGCATACATCCAACTATGAACCCGCAAGAGATTATAGTTGAGTTTTTAATCTATGACTTCTATGTCCACCGTTACCGTTTTCCCATACAAAGTGATGGGGTAGCTAGCTAGGTAACCTTTTGGGATGAAAGTGTGGTCGTCGAAAGCTTTAAGGGAATTTGACAATGGGGATAGGTTTGGAGAACCCAGAGTGAGCCAACATGAAGCTAACATGATGCAAGTAGAAGCACCTTTGTCGGATAGTTTTGTGTATACTTTTACCTTTCGAAAAAATTTGCATTTGAAATGCAAGTTGGTGGGAAAGGGGAGGTTTACACTTTTCCATGTCAAAATTGCAAGTATGGAATCCTATGGGTTTATACCACCGATAGCTGAAAGCAAAGCTTTCCTTTGTGCTAGACATGTTTGTAATACTTCGAGCACCATCATAGCCGACAACGCTTGTGCCAAGTCTTCTAAAATGCTGTAGTTTTGGGTAGCATGTGTAGATGTATTGTGTGTTGTGCGTTGAAGTGCCCCTTTAGGGGGGTGAATTACAAGGTTAGCAACTGACCTTTCGATATGAAAACCGTTTGGTAGTGGTGGGTTTTGACTTAAGGAAGGTTCGACTGCATGAGCGACAGGAGCTCCATAAGATGTGGCTCTTATTTGTAGATCTAACAGTTCAAAGGTGTAAATGATAGAAGATCATTCACCATCTGAAGGATGTTGTGAACCACCATTTCCCCCTTATGGGGGTTGGGGTTGGTTTGCAATAAGGTTTTGTTGTTGCTGAGCAGGGAAAGGATTATTAAGGACAACGACGGTCCTACCAGCATCCTTTTTAGCAATGTATTCTATGCATTCCTCAAGATGCGGGTAGTGATAGGTCATGTGGTCTTTAGCATAGATTTTGCAAGGGAATCTGCAGGTTTATTCTTTCCATCATCAAGAGGTGCAATGACCTTCTACTTTTGGTTTTGCTACTTTGTTGACTGTTCCTCAGAAGGAGCAGTCATTTTCTTATTCTTCTTGTTCTTACCATTGGGTTTCTGCATAGACTTCACAGAGTTTATCGTGGTCATAGGAAGAGAAGTCAATTTGGTAGAGGGGTCCATTGACATCTGGGCAATGTGACTGCTGAGTTGTTTTACAGTAGCCCTAGAGGTTGTGTCGATAATCCCATCGGTGTGTGCTCTGGGGTGCTTAGTAGTGGAAAAATTTGAGTTGCAAGGGGCATCGAGGATTACGTTGTAAAGGTTGCCAGACTGTGAATATATCAGATCTAAGTGTTGGGCACGACATATGGATTGGTCTTCTGTGACCACACCACCTAAGGGGACATCTTTAGCGATTTGTGGGAGTAGGGATTTGTAGAACCAATCCCCTAAGAGATAGTATGGGAGGGGAGCTTTGACTAACCTCCGTCTATGTCTCCATTCATGTATATGATCAAAGATGTGGGTGGCAGTATCCTAACATAATGAAGTGAGGATCTTTGTCCCAGTCTGATAGCGGATGGGTAGCTGGAAGTGCTTTAAGAATTCCATCGATAGGGCATCGAAGATATTTACTGACATGCGTGGTAACTCAATGTACCACTTAGCTACATTTCCAGTGAGGGTGCGGGGAAAAAGACGTAATTGGACACTATCGCCGACCATAGAGTTGGAAACACACCAAAGATGATAGGTGGTGATATGGGTGCCTGGATCCTCCCCTTATTTCCCTTCAAACTTGGGGGATGTCTGTTGGTATTTTATGTGGGATTGGTGGCCAAATTAAGTTATGATAAATGGGGTCATTTGTAAGTTTGTACAAGTTGAGGATATCCAACGTTTCAAAGAAAGGCCGAGTGTGTGGTGCCCCTAACTTAGACCAAGGTGATGACATATGACTTGAGGATCCTTGCGGTCCTCCCATAATTTGAGTCCCAATATTATACATAAGTTGTGTGGTATAGTAGTTGCCTTGGGGTATGGCATTGGGGAATGTGATGTTGGGGTATACAATTTCCCCTAGGATAAGCATTGCCCCCTTGACTCATTTGAATTTGTGAGTAGGGTGCCCCCATGGATTGGTTGGGATTTCCTTGAGGAGTCCCACCCACCACAGAACCAACCATACGTCCTTGATTGACATAAGGAGCACTCATGTCAATCAGTGACTGACCATGCATGCCTGAAAATGGAGGGGAACTGTTATGTTCCCAACTGATACATGCATATTGGGAGTGCCCCCAGATACTTGAATCTAGGGAGTTGAACTATACAATGGATGTCAACCATATTGTTGGTTGAGGGGACCGACGCTAACCATGCTATATTGAGTGTTATATGGAGCATTGTATGTAGCACTTGATGAAGGTATAGAGTTTGACACTAAAGGGGTGGAACTTGACATAGGGGTGCCACTCACAGAGGGTGTCATGTGAGGGTTTGTACGTGGGATAAATGGGATAGTAGGGTTCACCATACACGGTGTGGTGGTGACTGTCGACTGGGGAAGTGGTGGGGGGACCAAAAGTGTCCACAAAGTTACACGACCCATTAGTCGTCGACGGGATGGATGGAAATGTTCCAAGTAAAGAAGAAAGGACTACAGGTGCCATGAGAACCAAGAGTGGTTCCAATAGGTTTGTGAGCGGAGGGTTAAAGGGAGGAATAAATCCTTCAACAAACTTGAATTGTCGATTGTCCAAACAGATTCCATGTGAGATCTAGGAGACTGATTTCTCGAAGATGGGGAATTCGGTTCACTGGGGCTCAATGGATCTTCCACAATGAGTAGAGGAAGTCTTGACAATTGTCTAGATTGACGACGAGGGCCGTATATAGCCACGATGACCGTTAATTTTTATCAATAAATTTTATCATGATATTAACACTCGGGTACCTAAAAAAAATATAAAAAATACACTAAGTCGATCAATCAACAAATAGAGGGAAATGACCCTATCTGATAAGCACCGATCACTAGAGATGAAACCCAGCATCACAATGAATAACAGAGAGGGCTAGGAAAATGTACAATTACGACTACTCTAGAGCTTCGCCCGAACCTTAGATTGAGGGGCCATGTACTCTCCTGAAGATGAGCACCCTCCCAAAAGCTAAATACAAAGTAGGTCTGTTTGTGTTAGGTACCAGGGCAGCCCCCCCAGTCACTTTGTGTACGTCCCTAAAATCTTGGCCACTAAGGATACCTTAGATCATAGATACTATTGGGGGGGGACATAGTCCCAGATAGTATGTTGTGTAGGTAGGATACCTGAGTCCCTGAGTCAGCTCCAAAATCCTCAAAGGGATCCCCAATACACAGAATACCCAAAGGAGTTGCAAGCAAAGGCGGGTTACCTTCACTTAGAGTCCAATGTTATCTCGTATTTAGCTCTACCTTGACTGGAGTAGTCCCAGTAGTATGAGTGTAGAAGGAATTTTCTCTCTTTTAATGACACTAGTTTTGGTTTTTGATCTTGGGCAGTTTACTCACACTGCCTATCCCAAGATCCTAGCCTGAAATGATGTTTGTTTGCTCAATAAAGAGTTACTGATTGATTTTAGGTAAATTTTATGTGTACTTTTTTAGTGTCTTCTGTAGGGGAGTTGACGTATGAAATGTGATGGGACTCTGACTCAAAAATCATGCAAAAGACAATGCTTAAAAAATATTCAATTCGATGAAAACAAGCTATATTTTATAGGTAAGAGTCTTTCACATATTCATATTCATTCTGTTATCTCAAAATCAAGCCTTGATAGGCTGCTGATCAGGTAGACCTTGAATAACTGTTTCAAACCTACTTTAGGATGAGGTTTAGCCTCCCCAACTTGAGAGGGCTCTCTCACAAGATTAAAGACTTGGATAATGAATAAGATGGCTAACTCTACGAAACAAATGAACAAGTGTAAGAGGTTGAAACACAACTAGAAATTATCCATTGGGCTTATGGAGTCAAACATGCTTCAGTATTGACAATAATGTTAGCTTTACATAGAAGTCAGGGCATAAGAATTCAACATATGGAGAGAACACCAGATACACATAGGACCAATACAATTTACAAATGCATGAAGGAAATTAGAGCACTGTTAGTGATTTCTAAGTAATCACACATTCATACCACTGCAGATAATAGGAAGAATACAATACAAGACATTCATAACATCGAATTCCTTTTGATTCCTGAGAAGCAAAGCCAAACATTGTATTACTAAAATAGAGTCTTTACACAAAGCACAATATGAGAGCTTTTCTTAATAATTTTCCATCCTTTATACATTATATTTTCTCCCATATATAGATCTCATGTAGATTCCTTCCTCCAGCATGAGGGGAATTCGAATTCCTCCTAATTTGACACCTATTGACACTTAAATCTAACTATTATATGTAAATGACAACTAACTAGCAGTCCTAGAGACCTAATACAACTAGGAGTGTAACTCCTTATTATGATTACGACAACCTTATCTAAAAATTTAAAGCATTATTTGACACCTATAAATCCATGAATTCAAATTTGATGGTGCTCATAACCCTCCAGCTGGCCATTGATGACTCATCCTTTTATTGTTCCTGGAAACTAGGACACTGTTCTAGCTGAAAAATAGGTCTTGGTACAGAGCTCATATCTTCTCATAAAAAATGTATTTAGAAAAACTGAAGGAGGTTTTTGTAGAAAAATCCGTGATGAAAAAAAACCTCTCCCTTTTTTTTGAAATACCCCTCCTACTTCCCATAATATGTCTTTTAAAAACAGATGTAAAACAGGATAAATATGCTTGTGAAAAATGGCACCTACAGTAGTTTCGTAGCGCAAGTTTTGTCCTTCATTTCTCCCAAATCATAATGGATTTGAATAAAGTGGAAGAGGTTTTTGTAGCTTGTTATCTTAGGAATGAAAAATTCTTTCACTTTTCAGATATGAGTTTTCAACCGCTCAGAAACTCTTCTAGAAGTTGACTGGTAAAAACAAGGAGACAAGTTTCCTCCTTTTTTGAATTTCATTCTTATGCTTGTCTTCGAATCCTTCACTTGATTTGCCTTTGCTGGATACTTACACTCTGTAAATGCTCCTTTTCAGACACTCCTCTTCAAAAATATTTCCTTTTGTATCCCAAAATTGATCCACCAAAACATAATATGCAACTACAGCAGTTTCGTAGCACGCTACGAAACTGCTGTGTAATTATGCATCACCTACAGCAGTTTCGTAGCACGCTATGAAACTGCTATGTAATTTCAAAAACATAGATTAGGATCAAAATCTAACTTTCTTGAGTCTTTATTTTTTCTGCAATGGATTTTCCATTTGTCATGAAGCTGTTCAACACTAAATATATGGTCACCATTCTTCAAGGTAAGCATCAAAAGGTACTTTATCAAAATTTAGGACTTAGCCTTACTTGCCGTGTCATTTCTTTTAGCTAAGGATGTCCTTCACACTTACTCAGCTGAATCTCGAAGTCTTCAATTTGCCTCTTCATCACTTTGATGTTGGGTCTGAGCCTATTATTAATCCATCTGATGTATCTTGCCTTGTTTGAATTTGATGAAGATTTCTAATCTCTGCTCACCATGGGCTTGTTTTCTCAAACTAAGAATTGTATCAAATGTCTATTGCATGAACACGACCAAGATCAACATGAATATGTCTAGGATCAATTAACCCTTCCCTTCCCATTTTTCTTTGAAATTTTGTTAGTGATAACACATTCCATGCATCCTAGTCATTATAACAAATGCATAACCAATAGAAGTCTTTCCAATGCTTTCCTAACAACTATTTGAAGCCAAAATAAAGTAGATTTTTAACTAGCTAACTAGAAGAACGAGTAAAAATGTGGATTTTTCTTTTATAAAAACTTTTTCAAGAAAGAAAAAAATAATTTCCTAAAAAAAAATCATTTAGGACACTGATATTGCTAACAAAATGCAATTGCAGATCCCTTTGAGTCAATGAGCAGGCTTCCCATCCCTTTAAGTTGACAGACACAATGGTATGTCAAGATTTGGGGGACTAATGCTCTGTAGCAGTGGCCACAAAGAGTTACTGGGTCCACTAATGCTCTGTTTGTGTAGACACAGCTTTATAAAGCACTGTTTAGTATGCTAACCTACATTAGTCTGGGAAAACAGCTCAAAATAGGGCTTTTAGCATCATATTCAAGGCTGAATATATGAAGGTAGAATGCAGCAAGGTTTTGGTGGGTCGAAAAGGGAATGTAGAAGTATAGGGAGGTCTTAGAAGGAGGAGGAAACTGAGAATTGTCCGAGTGAACCGGGAATTATATGTATAGTCCCCAGTGGAGTTGCCAATTCTATTGTAGGATAAAATGCACGATGTATGGAGAATGGAGATACCCTCAAAGGTCTTTCCAGGACCTTTGCTAGACTGTAAGATTATATGTAGCCATCACAAAGTTACATGCATGTCCATAAACATTAACTAACTATCAAAGAAAAATAGATGGATTACCTCAAGCCTTCGTGTAGATTTGTTGGAGAGCACAATGTAGCTAGGTGGAAGTTCCCAAAGCCGGCTCTAGATCAAGCCCTACACATAGAAGAGACAAGCATAATCATAGCGTACAACCTTGATAACTAATATATGAATACATAAAAGACATCTAGTTACACATAACTAAGCTACTCATGCTAAAAGGTAATTGACAAATAAGTAAATGAATGATAGTACCAACACCACAGAGTAGATAGTACAACTCTAGTTCTATATTAATGTTGGAAGAGTGACTACAACCATCTATTGCATCAGCCCTCCTTTACCCCTCCATCTCCTCTCTCTCTCTCTCTCTCTCTCTCTCTCTCCCTCTCTCCCTTCTTACCAGCTTCTTATGCTTAGATTTGAGACTATGCTCAACAATCAAATAAGCTATCTTTTCAAATGAACTGACCATTATCACCATAGCCCTAGCTTTGCCTATGTAGAAATTGAGTTAGGGTTGCCAAGTTCCTCCATGAGTTCCTTAAGGTAAAATAAGTGAAGTTTCCATGCTTTTAAGCTCTTTTCCATTTGCCTCCTTCATTAGGATTAGAAATCCTATAAATAGGTCGAACTTGAGATGTTTCCTTGCTTTTCTTGAGTAGATTTAGGAGCAAATCTCTAGATATTTATGAGTCAATTCACTCCCTTGACCTTTATAACTTCATTAGGATCCACTAACGTTGTTCCAAAACTAACAACTAGAGTTAGTACGGTCACTAATTCTCCCTTAGGCTTATACAGAAGCTTTCTAAAGCAGGTTGTCAGTGTATAACCAGCGTTAGTGTGGAAACAAGGCATGTGATCTTAGTCTTTGCTTCAGCTATCATGTCTTTCCCCTCTAAGCTGATGAGGAGGTCATTTTGCTATATAAAACCTATGTTATGCCACATTTTGGGTGTTGAAAGAAAGTAATAATAAATATTTACCTTTATGTTAAGCTACATTTGAAGAGTTGAATGAAAATGACAAGATCAATGATGAAGCAGGAAAGAGACATGAAATGAGCATAATAGGGAAACAACCTTCTTATATAGAATATGACCCTGTTTTTTGTTACATCGGAGACTCCTTTTGTTGGGCGTGGGATCCCCCAAGGCACTTTTTGGGGGTTAAAACCTAGATTTTGATCAAATTTGATGTAAAGACTTTGTGTTTTATGGGTGCAAATCACAAATATTGTAAACGAGTCATAGGGTTGTCTACCCACATTTTTGTAATGTAATATCGGCTTTAGAAATCTACCCATGGTCTGTGGACCATGGGATTGTATAAATAGAGCGAGGCTCTAAGTTGTAAATGAAAAAAGAAAGAGAAGTGAAAGTAATAGATGGATACTTGAATCTTATCTAAGTGTAGAGTTAAGTCTTCAGGTTGTAGAATAGGAGAAGGCTCTGCAGCTGAGTGCACAGAGGCCTAGTAGTCTGCAACTGAGTGCATAGACCCTTGCAGCTGAGTGCACAAGGTGAGTCAAGTCTGTAACCTTTGGAGAAGTAATAAAGAGAAGTTTTACATCATTTATGTGTATCTTTTTTGTATTTTTTGTGTTGAATGTATCAGATATAAATTGCATTTCTATTATTTATATGATGTGTGAACTTATATGAATGTGTTGATAAAGTGAATATAAGATTAAGTATCTATTTACGCAATGATAACTAACTGTTATAAGAAGATAAGTAAGATCTATGGTATAACTTTCGGAAGTAGCGCAGATTGCTGCTAGGGCAGCGCAAAATCACCTCAACCCCTGGTTAGGGCCGTACGAAGGTGATTATAATAAATCATGAAGGTCTCGTAGGTTAGGACATTGCACGAACTAACCTACGCGAAGGTATTCACAGTTGGACTAAACCGACCCCTCAGACATCTCAAGGGTGCAGAAACTTGGTTCCAGCATCCCCCCATACTACTTCGGGTGAGACCTCAATCTATGCTCCACGGGTTATTTCCGAAAGGGCCAGTAGTATAGGGATTTGTTTGGCTAATTAACTCTGAACTTGGGTCAGGCACCCTCAAGCCAACAAATGGTTCCGTTGCCCGGACCAGAATTTGCATAGAGATGTCTGATGTTGTATCATTAGAATCCAACTAAGAAGGAAATTAAAGGTTGGTTGGATAGAAGAATTCATGAGTTCATGGTGCAAGAGAAAAGAAATCTAAGACTGACAAAAGCTACCTGTACATAGAGATCCATGAAATCCTTTTCACATCTTTCCTTATTGAGTTGTACGAGTGGATCACGAAGCTAGTAGATAGCCAAGGAAGGTGGAAACTTGACAATCCTATTGTGTGGATCCCAGAGTTGGTGCGCATATTGGAAGCATCGGAGTATATGATCATGTGTGCTGTTGATCACTGGATTGATCGAATTATAGGAGGATTCATTATTGAGTTTGCGATAGATTCTTCAGTTAGCTATAGCGAAGCAGAGCGACACTTTCTAAAAGGACTGCGAGGTAAGTATCTAAAGTCTCCGAATAATTGGATTAAAAGGTTATTGTGTGAAAATAGGGTTATGCAATTACCTTGATGTTTGGAGCTATGCAAAGTGGAAAAACCTACAGAAATGAAGGAAGTAAGGAACCAGACAATAGCCCTTTGATTTCACCTTTGTGAGGGGATGAGGAAGAGCTCACAAACATCTCGCTGCGAAGTGCGATCACTACCTTCACCTCCATCTTATCCTGTACCACCTCTGCCACCACCGTGAGTCAATATGGCAAGCACGATAAAGATTCCTGTGTTCAAGGGAGTAGGAAATGAAGATCCAGACCAGTTTTGGTTCATGATAAGAACCATATCGGAAATGCAAGGAGTTACAAATGACAATATAAAGAATGTGACACTAGTTAGTGCTTTGCAGGATCACACGCTAACCTCATATATTAAGCATTCTAATGAAAATCTGAATGCGGGAATTGTGGATATCCAAATTGCGCTAAACAAAGAATTTAGCAGGCCAAATTCAGAAGTGTAACCAATCATTGGATTCAAAGAGATCATAATGCTACCAGGCGAGATTCCTTGGGAGATCGATCAGAGACTGAAGTGTATGGCTCGCAAAGCTAATATGACTTTGATGGATGGACAACACCGCGAATGGTCTGTAGCATCGTTAACGCCGCATTTGAAGAATGCGCTATCGTAATAGAGGTTAATGACTCAGGTGGAGGCTTTAGAGATTGTGATGAGGCTACATGAAACCCTGATGTAGGATCCTAACTTGGGAGTTCAACAAATCCATGTGCAGTTGAAAAACTTATGCCTTGAGATGCAAAGTCTAAAACAGGATAGGACGGCCTGACCAGAAGTGTGCGAAGAGGTGTGGTGCATAAAATGCGAGGGTTAGGGTCATGATAAGGACCACTACCTTTTGTTTTCGAATTACCTTGTAGGAGGAGGACTGATGCTATTAAGTTCATAAGCACAAGTAGGACCTAGTACAACACTTTCTTTGTGGTGCGTGATTTGTCAAATAGGAGGAAAGCATACTACAGGCAACTGCCATTTGTTATAGAAGTACAACATAATTTTCAACAATTGCTCTGTAATTTTTGTAGATCGATTGGACATGATGAGTGCACTTGTAGAAGCTATGAGCTAATGATGGATAGAACTCCCACCTATAGAGTTCAGGCCAAAACATAGCCCTTAGACTTGAATGCAAGATTGGCGCGAACCAAATTTCAGGGGCACGGATGAGCCCGAGGTGGAGGAGGACCTAGATGAGGTCGTGAACAGCTGATATGCTACAATTGCGGAGGGACAGGACATTATGCTCGCGATTGTGCAAATCCAACACACTCATCATGCTTGTATTGTACCTTATTTCATCATGTGACAGAGGATTGCCTTGCACTGATAGATAGGATACACGACAAGGAAGTGCTACCACCTCCCCCACCTCAGAACTTGAATATGATACGGTTTGAGCCGCTCGAGGAAGATCCAAATGTGAGCATTGTGCTCCGAAGTGGAATCACGATGGGAGATGATAAAGGAAAACAACCCAAATATAGTACTTCGATTTTCAAGGCTCTGATGAAGTAAGTAGAGTTTGATTTCCAGCGTGCTAAGGAAACCTTCATGGAAGCTAAGAAGAGCTTCAATGATGCCTCCACTTCAAAAAGGAAAGATAGACCAGAGCAAGAAATGGACCCATATATGCTTACGACATTCCTGGAAACATGCACGAAGCTACTGCATGATAGTAAGGCTGTAAAAGGATTACACAAACTCATTAACAGATGCGCTGGGACCATGCCAGGAGAACTACACGTAGTCTTGAAGATTGGAAAACATAAGACTAGGATAAGGAGAGAAATGAGGCTAACTGCACAGATTGGAGAATATGAGATGGACTAAGTAATTCTATATTTAGGATCAGATGCAAACATTCTTCTGAAGCAGACATGGGAGTGAATGGGGAGGCCTATGCTACAATGGTCTCCTATCCAGCTGCGAATGGCGAACCAACAAAAGATAATACCTATGGGGAGATTGCAGGGAATGAGTGCACTAGCAGAATTTGAAGTGATAGAGATTGTTGATGACAACAATCCCTACCCTGCACTCTTAGGAATTGATTGGGTCACTGACATGAACAAGGTTATTAATATGAAAAAGCGCAAGATGATTTTTGAGAAGAAGTCTCTTCACGTAGTTATACCCTTGGACCCTGTGGAAGGACCACGCTATATAGAGCCAATGTGCGACTATGAAAGTGACAATAATTTGGACTGCATCTACAAAATAATCGCACGAGAGCAAGATTGGGTAAATCCCACTGTTGGGCAGTGTATCCCCCACGTAATGGTTTTGGGGCTCAAATCCCACAATTTTGGGTATTGGTATTATAAAGACTTTGTGAAGTGCGTGGAGCATGCATTGTAATGAGCCAAGTCAGGGAGTAGTCTGCTCTAAAATATTGTAATCTAATATAGAATGTGTCTGCTTACCCATGGTTTGTAGACCATGGGGAAGGTATAAATAGAGTAAGGCTCTAGGTGTAGAAGGGAGCCTTTATATCTGATTGAAAGTGATATGGTTTTATGGAAGAAGTATTCGATTTGAGTTTGTAAGTCTGAGTTTTGCATTGTAGTAGGAGATAGAGGCTTCGCAGCTGAGTGCGTGGAGGCCTAGTAGAGTTCACAACTGAGTACGCAGATCCATGGAGCTTTGTGTGTAGGGTAGGAAGTGGATTATAAATAGAAAAGGAATTAATAAAGATAAGTTGGTTTTGGAATATTGTGTATCTATTCTATATTCTAGTTTATGCATTTTTTTATAGTGTATGATTGCGTGCAGGTCTTCTTATGTTAAATGGTAATTGAAAGTATTGTGCCTTCATAATTTAATTCAAGATCTATAATAATATTAAGCACATAAAAGGGAAATTGCATTCGCGCTCGTCTTCCAAGCTGCTTGAAGGTAGTTACTCTAAACAGATGGCCACGTGGAAGTAGCGCATCGCGTAGGATTAGTTCGCAAACTTTCCAGAACTCATGAAGACATCCCTAGGGTGCAGAAACCTGGTTCTAGCACCCTCCCATACTACCTTTGATGAGACCTCAGTCCAGGCTCTGCAAACTATTGCCAAAAGAGCTGGTAGTTTTAGGATTTGTTTGGCTAAAACACTTTTGAACCTGGGTCAGGCCCTAATAAGCCAACAAATGGTTCCATTGCCAAGACCAAGATCTCACTAAAGGATGTTTGATGTTGGAACATTGGAACCCTACAAAGAAGAAAATTAAAGATTGGTTGTATCAGAAGCTTCACGAGTTCGTAATACAAGGAAAAAAAACCCACAGATATCCAAGAAGAGGTGGTTGGATCACTTCATATATACAAAAATCCATGAGATCTTCTTCGTGACCTTCTCTTCAGAATTGTATGATTGGATCACGAGGCTAGCAAACAGCCAGGGAAGGTGCAAGCTCGATCAATCGGTAGTGTGGACTCTAGAGTTGGTGTGCAGGCTAGAGGCATCTGAAGATAAGATTGCATGGGCCATAGACCATTAGCTGGATAAGATAATAGGAGGATTTATCACTGAATTTGTGATAGACACGACTATTAGCTACAATGAACTAGAAAGTCATTTTCTCAAGAGACCACAAGGTAAGTACATCAAATCTTTGAATACCTGTATTAAGATGTTGTTATGTGAGAAATGGGCGATGCGAATACATTAATGAGTGGAACGACATGGAGCAGAAAGGTCTACAAAGGTATCGAAGGGTTAGAAAATAGTCCTTTAATTTCACCTCCACGAGTGGGTGAGGAAGAGTACGCTTGGGTTTCTCTGAGGAGTGCAGTAAATTTGATAAGGCAGCACATTCCGCAATTATCGTCCTCACTAATGCCACCATGCACATCACCTCCTTCACCTCCATCTTTGCCCACACCGCATCCACTAAACTAGTGTTGGCATTATGATTCAGGTGTTTTCCTTGATGGCAACACACTCAGAGGTTTGATACAGGTGATGAAAACTTAATCAGATGGTAGATCCAGTGCAGTAGGTCAAAAGAAAGGTATACGCGGGTTAGACTTGATGAAAGTGCGTATATACGCGGGTTATCTGAGAAAAAGGCACGTACATGGTTTTGGTCTGTGGTATTTGGTTCATGGTATTTTGGTATTGGTCCATGGTATTTGGTTCGAAATGACGACCCCAGGTATTGGGTCCATGGTATTGTTTCTACATGGTTTTGGACCATGGTATTGAGAGAAGCCTAACCTATATAAGGAGAAGGTCATTAGGAAAAAGGGTAGAGCAAGGAATGGATGCCTGACGAAGAGGGAAGATCTAGTATTGCTGGTTATCAGTTTGTGGTGGTTGGCTCGGGTTGGATATGATAGCAAAGGTATAAGTAATTATCTTTAGATCTGTATGTGGGTTGTCTCTGGTGAAAGTGCGTATACACGCGGTTTTGATATAGTCAAGTAGCGTATGCATTATGAGATTTCGTGTTTCAGGTTGTTGTTGATTCTAGTGGTTGTTGTAGAGTTTTGGGCTCTGGTTTGTGTTATGTGTTTTGATGACAGGGTTTCAGTGATTTAGTATTGGGTGATTGTTACACAAAAATATCATCACCTTGATTATTTGTAGTCGGTGTAGGTCTATCACCATCTATACCAGCTTCCTAAGCAAGTCTTAAACCTCAGCTCTTCAAAACAAGCTTTAGAAATGAGAGAAAGACATCAAAAAAGCAATGTAACTCTGGTTCCGCACTTTCTCTTACTTTTGCCTGTGGGCCCGCACCTTTTGTTCAAGTTATATGCATAATTATACGCTCTGTATGTAAAGGGGAGGGTGCGTACCCCTATAAAAGTCAAAAGGCACAATCTTTATCTTAAAAAACTCATCTTGGGTTAATTCTAGAGTTTTCTAG
>APFE030651505.1:96352-120074 GCA_000404065.3 Pinus taeda
AAAATAGACTTGCGCCAAAAATAGCCTGCAGGCCCACTTAGTGAAGGTGACTCTTTTCACTAAGCTCCATCATCTTGTTGCAATCTCAACAGGTGATGTGGATTACCTGGAGCTGATGGTTTTCGATTCCAATGAATGGATTTTCTGCAATATTCACAAGAAGTTTCCTACCCAAAAGCTCTCACTTCTCACTCTGAAGTCAAACGGTAAAAAAGAATTTACAAAAGCCCTTTTTATAAGTTTTTTTGAATAAATAAATTTTTAATTTATTTATTTTTTACTTTAAAAAGGTAACTTTTGATGCACTTTTATTTATTTTAAACACGTATGAGTAATGTTTTGATTTTTTGTGCAAAATATTGGATTCTCAGGGATAATTGATCATTTTCAACAAAGTCTTTTCACTTTTTCGGACTCTTCCAAAATTTATGAAAAAGCGAAACATTGGAGTCCTCTTTAAGCTCTTTTCTAACTTGTAAAATATGAAAAGATTGTTGAGTTTTTTCCTTTTAAACTCATTAAATAGAATTAAAAAGGTGGTCCACTTAAAACTCTTTTCTGACTGTATAAACATGAAAAGATCGCCAGGCTTTTGTCGTTTCAAGTTCGATATTAGTTTTAAAATGATGTGTCTTCGATCGCTTTTTTACTTTTTCAGATCGGTGCCACTAACTATGAAAAGTACTCCTTGATCATAATGGTCAAGCGGTTCTCTCAAGTATTATTTTATACTTTTTGGGGCTTGGGGGAGACAAATTTATGAAAAAGGACACCCATGGTGTTTCCTTAAGTTTTTCTTTTGACTCCCTAAAATTGAAAAACACCAAGTTTTTCCTATACTGGACTAGTTAAAATTTAACAGTAAAGGACCTGTTCAATTTTAAACAGGAACGAACCACTCCTTCTTGGGGTTCAAATTTTAAACTAAGTTGGACTCATCCAAAGGATGAGCTTATAACCAAGCAAATGTTATCCTCCTCAAGCTTGTCAAAAATAAAGAGATACTTGTCAGAAATGGTGGGGGAAAGAGAGAAAATGAACCTATTTGTTATACTTTGTGTTTTAGAAAAGAAGTTAACCACTCTTGCACATGACACTTTTTTTTTACCTGGGTTGGGAAATCCTTGGCCTAACAGTTAATCAAACCGTATCGAAAGTCTTCAGCCACTTTCTGGGTATTAGCTTTGGTTCAATTGTCACCAAACCATTTGCAATGTTGTTATGTGTTCAAGAGGTCAGTTCAAATAAACCATTCATTTGCAAAATATCTATCATTCATTTTGACCATCCCTGAGTCAGTCCTTGCCGAATATATTTCTTCAAAACTTGATCTATGATTTCATGTTGTGGGCTTGCCTACGACAGATCGATTTCTATCGACTTCAGATCATTATCTAGAAAGATGACCTAGAAATCATCAGTACCTTGGAATCTACATGACTTAATGGCAGGTTTCTCACCTTCGACGACAAGTTTCCTCATTGACCTTCAATCAAAGGATTCTATAACATGTTCGACATCAACTCATTTTCACATTCCATGGATTGTACTGAGTACTTTGAGAGCCATTGACATTACTGGTGGTTTCTCTCACACTTTTTAATAGCTCACCTCATTGACTGGTAATCAAGTGGTTTCTACCATGTTCGACTTCGACACATTCATTCACATGGATAGAATTGTACTAGTTCGGGAAGTAGAAATCAAGAACCTGGATCTAGTTTCTACCGTCCAAGCTATGAGGAATTTTTTTATTCATTATATAGTGGACTATTCATAAACAGATGGTTGCACCCATACTGTGTCTACATATGTCTATACTTGTGATGTATTACAAAATCATTCCTGTATCAGAACAGTTTAGTCAGTTTTGATCTGAGTATGGGAATGCCTAGCTCAACGATGATATGTTCACATTATTTTGCATTGAATGTTTTTACAAGTTCTGACTAGGGTGTCCATAGGATGATCCTTGAAATAATGAAGTACTTCACTCTTCTTAGATGACAAAATTCTATCCTCATCTATTACGGACTTCGCACTTTAGGGGGCAATCTATTGCACAAAAATTGTCACTTTGACTTTCTGCAATCTGTGTGAGTCCATCACCACTCATAATTTCCTCCTTTGCAAGTCTTAAGCCTCAGTTCTTCATATCAAGCATTGAAAATAAGAGAAATCCCTCAAAAGTCTCTGAAACTCTGGTTTCGCACTTTCTCTTAGCATTTCTTGCAGTCCCACACCTAATGGTCATGTCCCCTGCGTACCTAATTGCTCTGTCTCTATGTTATGGGTATGGACCCCTGTAAAAGTTAAAAAGACGCAAGTATGTTCTTAAAAAATCACTTTGAGTCATTTCTGGAAGCTTCTGGAAGGAATATTGAGGTGGCAAGTTCACTCTTTTAAGGTTCATGCATCCCATACCTTAAGGAACTAACCCCTTGATGTGAGAAGATTATCCCTTTGAAGAAGGACTCTATCCTTTCATAGGTGGACCTGTAACCTCCTTCCTTTGCACTATAAAATGAAGCATTGGGCTAGTTACTTGGGAGGTTGAAAGCTGAATATTTTTAAGGGGAAATGCTGCTGGAACTTAGTCTTCCTAATTGAGCTTTTGTGAGGAGTGATTACATACCTCCTTGAACTCATTTGGAAGAGTGTGAGGCTTGTCAAAGTAAAGGAGATTCCTGTTTCAGACCCTAGGAAGAGCTTGTACAACATCAAGGCACCAAAGGTTGTAAGGTTTTTCTATTTCAAAGTTAATACAAATAAGTTTATTTTTCTCAATAAGCTGTGTTTTATGGTTTATTTTATGGATTCCTTGATCACGATAATGAACATGAGTTCTAATATTAGCTATGCAGGTTTTTTTTTATGTGTGCTTGTTTGTGATTGCAGGTTCTCAAAAGGAAATTCTTTCGAACAGTTGAAGGATGGCTGCTACAAAATAGCATTGGACTTAAGGTAGGGTATAAACACCTCTATAGTTTTTATTAATGAATCATAAAATGTTTAGAGAAAGATAGGTTTGCTTGTCCTGCTTGTTGCTAGATATCTTTTGATACTAGGGAGATTGGCCTCGTCCACAAGATCGATTTATCTGGCCAACACAAGGAGATAGAAACTTGTTCTCTAAGACATCACATTCATTGATTAATCAGCAAGCAAACAAACAGAGAAAGGTTGGCAAAAACACTTTCCCTAGGTCAGAAACTGACCCTAAGAGGATCAATGTAGCCCTGAATGGAAGACAGTTCACTTCAAAGAACTATCCCTAAGCCAGGGGTGCTCTGTGTCCCTCACAAGCTTACACTGGTGACAGTGAGCCATTTAAAGAGGCAATGTTACACAAAAATATCGTCACCTTGATTATTTGCAGTCGGTGTAGGCCTATCATCACCTATACCAGCTTCCTAAGCAAGTCTTAAACCTCAGCTCTTCAAAAGAAGCTTGAGAAAAGAGCGAAAGACATCAAAAAAAGCAATATAACTCTGGTTCCACACTTTCTCTTAGCTTTTCCTACGGATCCACACCTTTTGTTCAAGATATCTGCGTACTTGTACGCTCTGTATGTAAAGGGGAGGGTGCGTACCCCTGTAAAAGTCAAAAGGCACAATTTTTATCTTTAAAAACTCATCTTGGGTTGATTCTAGAGTTTTCTAAAAGGATTTGTTACGTGGATTGTTCGCTCCAAGTGGTTCATGCATCCCATCATAGGAGGAACTAATCCCTTGTTGAGAGGAGCTATCCCTTTGAAGGAGGACTCTATCCCTTTGAAGGAGGAGCTGGTAACTGATCTCCATTGCACTATAAATTGAGGCAATGGGTCAGTGGCCAGAGAGGTTAGAAGCTGAACTTTTGAGGGTAAATGCTAGTGAAATCAAGACTTCCTATTTGAGCTTAAGAGGAGAGATCACATACCTTTTTAGCCTCATTGGGGAGTGAGTGAAGCTTGTCAAAGTAGAGGAGACTTCTTGTTGGACCCTGGGAGGAGCTTGTACAACGTCAAGGCAAAGTTTGTAAGGTTCTTCTCTTTTGAATTAATACAATCAAGCTCATTTTTCTCAAAAAGTATCTTATGTTATTTGTTTCATGGACTCCTTGACTTTCATGTTAAATATGTTTTATAATATTGGATATTCAGGTGCTATTTAATCGTTTTCCTTGTTTGTGCTTGCAGGTTTGCGACGAAGGAACTTCCTTGGATCAATGGAGCGAAGGCATCTCCAAACTTGCGTTGTACATGAGGTAGGCCTTAAAACACACTTGTTTCCCATTACTTATAAAGCACATTTAGAGAAAGATAGTGTCTGGCTGGTTTGTTTGTAATTAGGTCTTCATTAGATTCTAGGAAGGTCTATCTTGTCCGCAAGATCGACTCATTCTGTGTGACAGTGATTTAGAGATTTATGATTCAAGTATAAGTTGATGATTGTATTGCAGCAGTGATTGTTTTGTACTTATGGATCCAGTACGAAAATGTATGAAACGTGGTCCCTGGAAGATTGTAGCCTTCTATAGGCCAGCACCTACGTACTAGTATCTTGGCTAGTGCAAGAGGTAAAGGGGGTTGTAGCTCCCTTCTAGGAGAAGCTGGAAAACGAGAGAGGGTTGCAACTCTCTGCAGGTTGTAGCATGCGTACTGGTAAAGGACTGCACCAGTACATTGTAAAAGAAGTTTCTTATTAAAGGAAGAAAGAGACGAGTTGTAGCAGGTGGTTTTCACCCACATTGGGTGTCCACCTTATATCATGGTGTTCATGTATGCTTCTTATGTGTGATGATCTGTACTATTGTACTACACCTGATTACTATTAATAAGGTTAATAATGTTCTGATGCATTTACTGAAGATAAGCTAACTGAATCATAAAATTACTGCATGTACGCTGGTTGCATTTAACACAGTCACGTATATACGTGGATATACTGAACTAAGGCCGCGTATATAAATCTGAGTATGAAAAATGAAAAGTAACTGATTTGATAATACTGATTCACCACACCCCTCCCCCCCTCTCCCCCCTCTCATATTATTTCCAACAACTAGCAGTTTAGCATGGCGAGCACGATCAAGCTGCCTTTATTTAGAGGAGTAGGGAACGAAGATCCAGATCAATTTTGGTTTGTAGTAAGAGCTGTGTGGGAAGCACATAGGGTTATGGATGATAACATTAAGAAGGCCACATTGGTAAGTGTGTTGAAGGATCACACACTGACACGATATATCAAGCACTCGAATGATCACCCGAATGCCGGAATAGCAGAGATCCAGATTGTGTTGAACAAAGAATTTAGCCTGCCAAAATCAGAGACGCAGTCGATCATTGGATTTAAGGAAATTGTGATGCTTCTAAGTGAAACACCCTAGGATCTGGATTAGAGGCTGAAAAATATGATCCGTGAGGTTAATATGACACTGACAAATGCACAACACCACACATGGTTTGTGGCATCTTTGACACCACACCTAAGGACGACAAAGCTATCAACCTAGGTTGAAGCACTAGAAATGGTGATGAGGTTGCATGAAACACCAATACAGGATCTGGGGATGGGAGTCCAACAAATCCATGTGCAACTAAAAAAACTATGCTTGGAGATTCAGAGTTTGAATCAAGATAGGGCACCCTAGCCAAAAGCACACGAAGAAGTGTGGTGCCTAAAATGTAAAGGCTAGGGCCACGATAAGGATCACTATGTAGTATTCATGAACTATTTGGTAGGAGGGGGACCAATGCCATTGAGACTAGAGGCACAGGTGGGCCCAAGTGTGGAACCTACGCTCTAGTGCACGATCTGTCAAGTGGGAGGAAAGCACACGACGGACAACTGTCACTTGTTGCAGAAGTAAACACAGGCTTCGTAGTAACTTTATTGTAATTTTTGTAGATTAGTGGGCCATGATGAGCGGACATGTCGGAGCTATGAGCTAATGATGGATATGATCCTAGCTTATCGAATGTAAATAGAAACCATGCGAGGTGAATTTCAAGGGTGAGGTCGAGGACGAGGAGGAATGGGGCTCGAAAGGGGCCACAGATAGCTAATCTGTTACAATTGCGGAGGACCTACGCACTACGCTCACGATTGTACCATCCCAACGAGAATATTGTCCATACTATGATTAGTTTGATCATGAAATGAAATATTGTCCAACACTCATCGCACAAATGCATGAGAAGGCGGTACTACAACCTTCTCCAACTCAAAATACCCAAATGATGAGGTTTGAACCATGCGAAGAAGACCCCAACATAAAAATGATGCTCAAAAGTGGCACGACCACAGGGGAAGATAAAGGGAAGTAGCTTGAGGAAGATACCTGGGTTCACAAGGCTCCTACAAAGGAACCAGAGTTTGACTTGGAACATGTAAAGGAAATGTTTATGGAAGCTAAGAAGAGCTTCACAAAGGCCTCTACTTCAGGTAGTAAGGATCAACTAGAGATGGGCCTAGATCCTTGTATGCTAACTACCTTTTTAGAGACATGCATGAAACTGTTGCGTGACAATAAGACGGTTAAAGGACTACAAGAGTTTATTGCTATATGCGCAAGATCAGGTGAACCATGCATAGTTCAGAATTGGGAAAGCATGCACTATGCACCAGGAGTGAAATGAGATTGACGGTGCATATTGGCGAGTATGAAATGGATTAGGTAATCTTAGACATGGGTTTGGATGCAAATTTGTTACTGAAACAGACATGAGAATGCATGGGTAGGCCTGCATTACAGTGGTCTCCTATTCAATTACGTATGTCAAACCAACAAAATATCTTTCCAATGGGAAGATTGAAAGGGGTGACAGTGGATATCGAAGGTGGGATTACACAGATGAACTTCGAGGTAATAGAGATTGTAGATGACAGTAACCCTTACCTTGCATTGCTAGGAATAGACTGCGCCACGAATATGAATGGAGTCATCAATCTGAATAAGTAGAAAATGATTTTCGAGAAAAATTCCCTACGCATAGTAGTTCTGCTGGATCTAGCTGAAGGAGCACGATACACTGAACCTGTGCACGAGGATGACAACGACGATGGGCTGGATTGCATTTACCAGACAACAACCCAAGAACAGGATCAAGTGAACCCAACTGAAGATGGGAGAATATCATGGGAGCGTGACAGTTCCTTTACTTTGGATTCAGATGAAGAAATAGAACGCTGGTAGCACTGGTTGCATGAAGTAACCACGTTGAATTGAAACCTGATGATTCGATCACTATGGCGCGTGACAATCGAAGCAAGGGAAATGCTAACAGATGAGAGGGTAACAAGATTGGATGAATCCTGAGAAAAATTAAAAAGTACCATACCATAATGGAAGCGATGTGGTTCGATTGAATGGGTGTTGCACATGACACTTGCACGATTGAGGCATATATGTCAGAAGAATATTGGAAATTGGCGCGAAGGTAGATGATGAATGCGATTGCAATTTGAAATATGCCAGCTAGGGTGGATTGGTGGAGAAAGGCAAAATAGCTAGCAAACATGCCTTTGTCGATAGATACAGATGTATATAAAACAATCTGTTTCGGCACGCGACAGTATTACATGTGCATTCCCTAATAGGATGCAACTTTTGGATCACACTACCAAGTACGAAGGGGGGAGAATTTGCCGAGGTATGCGAAGTCACGAACAAGGGTCAACAAGATACAATGTAAAAAGGGGGGTATGTGCATCCCATGGGTCAGATGGGCATATACGATGCTATGCAAAAACATGGCCACAAAGTTGAGGCTGTAGAATGGTACAAGAACTGAGGTCCCTAAAGCACCTCCGTAGAAGGCCGTGGATGTAGTAATATCGAAGAAGAGAACAACACATGAAGTTTGGACTAAAGGACTCATAAAACTATGGGAAGAGGTGTATGAAGGGATTCAGGAAGCCATTTGGCAAGGGAATGCATAACTTCACAAATTGGAAAAAAATAGGGTACTACTCAGAATGTAGAATATGATGTTGGACGTGAAGATTAAACAGCTCGAAAAGGAACTAAAGGAGGACTTTTTGAATGAAAAACCTAGAAAGCTGCAGTGGGATACACACAAACCTAAGGATGAATTGGAGGAGTATGACTGCAAGGTAATTGGTTGAATATCGTCGTTAAGGCTGCGCCTCACTTTCAAGGGAAATTAGGAGATCGTGTCACATCCAACAACGTGCATAGAAGTGACAAAAAAAACCATGTCTTAGGATGTTCACTAGGACATTCTAGCAGTGCCCCAAGGGGGTGCGACCACCTGACTAGTTGAAGAGGAGACAGTCTCAACACTCTTGACAGTTGAAAGAGAGTGCGGGAATATAAAATAGTCTATTAGGGAGCTGCATGACAACAAGGGCATGCACAGGGTCGGTACGTCCCAAGGGTAACGGTCGCGTAGAATGGGCTACGCTACTACATGGATAAAAAAGGAAGTGACTATTGGTGTCACTGTTCATGACAAGATGTTCGAATTAAGGCAAAAATAAGTGGGCAATGGGCATTTAAGACACAAAGTTAGAACTCAATTTGAAATGATTTACTGCTAGTATAAAAATAATGAGCCAGAAAATGGGGGGATGGTCAAGTTGGAATTGAAACGGGTCTATAAATCACAAATGGCCCTCTATAAAAAAACCCTTGGCATTTTGTGAATACAGTTATCGTGTTATCAAGCGAGCATGAACCTGCTGAATGAGGAGGTTGTAAGAGCAAGTATGTGGTTTGAATCCTTGTTGAAGGATACACAGGAGTCCCTAATCATAATCATGTCAACAACCAAGGGAGCCCTGCAAAGTTATATGCCATCAGTAGGGGATGCACTAGAAATACCTAAATCACCACGAACACTGAGGCCCAAGAAGGATCCGCAAGTAGCAGAATTGGTCTGTATGTCTTCGCGAAATCTGTGATTTAGCAAATTGTCAATGGAAGAAAAGGGAAAAACAATTAATATTGAGAACGATGATGAGGAAGAGGATCCTTCGACCTTTGTAAAAGAGATGGAAACAGAATAAGAGATGGAACCAGAATAAGAGATGGATAAAGACATCCAGCTAGTATGTTCCATAGCAAAACTGCCCAAGTATGTCCCTCCCCAGAAAAGGGAGGGTAAAGGTACATAAAGATTTGGATTCCATTAAAAGCACACTTAACACCCCATCCCTCCTTGAAGTGGTTTTGTTTGAAGGAACGACTGTGGGTTGCATTCCTACTATGAATTTTGAAGAGTGGGACCTCGTGGATGGAGAGAAGTTTCCCCATTTGGAAACTAGCAAGCTTATGGAATAAAGCATGAAGGGGGATCTTACAACACTACAACCATGGACATGTCATCGTGGGGTGGAGGAGACTAGGCTACTCCACCTCCTATTGATTCCACACTTTCATCGAGCCCTAATCACAATATCTGTCATTGGGCATCTACTTTGCTTGGTGCATGATGGGTACTTGTGGCTGGAAGAACCCATTCCCATCACGCTAGAACTCATTCATAAGATTTTTCAAATTCCCTGTGTGGGAAGGGACCTTGCAGAAATAGCTGGCATAAGTGGACACTTTATTCTTGCAGAGGCCATGAAAAAGAAATATAGGTTGGAGAAAGGCGATGAGAAAATGTCGAGGTAATGAGGTACCGACAATGGTCATCACGCTAGTCGAGCAATGCACAGAAGGGGTACAATTCATCTGGGTGCATTTCCTCTACGATGAGTTCCTAAAAAACTATAGGGAGGCCCAAGAATAGGGTAATACCTTCCACTACGCATGGTTTCTCTTATCCATACTATTGGTTATAGGTGAATTGTCTGAGGATAGTCAGTTTCCTCCACTTGACCAGGACTAGCTAGAGGCAGCAAAATATGCATTGCTATGGGCAACAAAGGATGTCACATGAATCTGGGAAGCCAAGATCTTCTAGGTACTGATGGAGGCAAGAATATGACTATGGATCAACAAATGGTCATGCCTATCCACTTTGGTATATGACATTGTGAATAGTTTTGCAGACTTTAAAGTGGATATGCACCATGTGTATATCAGGGCACAGAAGGATCTGGAACAGAAGTGGACCACACTCTCCTTCATCACAATATATGACACTGTTTTCGTGGTGCTCAACACATGGCCACCAGAATGGCACACACCAGACTTGGTGTTGCACGATGAGACAAAGATTCAAACATAGAAGGCAGCTGCCAAGTTTCTAGCATAA
The DNA here is from genome assembly GCA_000404065.3 of Pinus taeda. Lineage (NCBI taxonomy): Eukaryota > Viridiplantae > Streptophyta > Pinopsida > Pinales > Pinaceae > Pinus > Pinus taeda. The sequence continues at coordinate 106,563 of APFE030651505.1, forward strand.
TAGAAGTGGAACAAATAGCTAGCTAAAGAAGTACGATTGTCTCGAGAGATAGCAAAGGCTGTCGTGGAAAAGACATTAGTAGGAGGGGCTGCTCTAACATAGGAAGAAAGAGGCCCAAACTTGACCACAGGGCATGGGGTAGATGATATGATAGAAGGCGTAGACCCGAGCACCACCTCTACACCCTTAAAACGGCCACACGTGATAGAACAAACATGGCCTTAGAAGAAGACCAAGGCATCCAAGTTGGATCGGGAGCCTATCACACTGACCGAGGGTGACCTATTCAACATCGGTGATACAGTTCACGAAGTCACCAGGGAGGCGCTCCAAGAGGCAATGATAAAGCAACATACTATGTTGGGGGCACTTAGGATGAAACTTTAGGAACTTCAGGTGTGACCCCCACCGCAAGGAATGATAGCCGCCTATCGCGCTATGGGTACATCAGTAATTAAGCAATTTCTACATGCCAAAATGGCTAACAATGTCGCACTATTGGAAGGAGCACTGATAAGAGACAATGCAGAAGACAAAGTTGTAGTAGGCTAGCTCAAGGGACTTGGCTTAAACTTGGTTTCCCTCCCATGAGAAATATTATACCAGCTACAGGATGGAGTGACGACAGAGCTCCACAATAGGGAAGTACACGTAGTACATATGCTTAGTGAACAACAAATCAACATCGAGCAACTCAACTTCCAATGTGATGAAGTAGTAGCACAGACTCAACAGTTGGAACAAATCGTCGAGGAAGCATGTCACCACACCCCTGAGCTCAAGATTGCAGTAGACTTAACTGTAGGCATACGGATCTACAAATTGGCTAATGGATTCCGTGAGGAAAAGGAGGAAGCCATGAGGATCTAGTTGGACCTCAACTTGTAGATTGCAGAGCTAAGGCTGAGGGCGCAACCCTCTACACCGCCAGAGGTTAGAGAGCAGTGACACCATACCATTTAAGAAAGGTTGGAAGCAATAGAGTATGCCATGCAAGAATGCACTGGCTTGCTAGATCAATTACTTATCACCCTCACTTCACTGTAGGATAACCCAATGCTCTAACGGCTAGAGACAGAAGCACGAGAGTTGTAGTAGGCTTATGACAATGTCTGGGGGGCCGTGCAGACAGTTGCCCTTACTCAGTGGCTGGCTAAGATGAAGTAGGCCCATGCTCTAAAGGCCCAGGTGGGCATCGCACGTCAGAAAGAAGCAGTGCTTAAAGAACGCATCCAGCCTTGGCTCGAGGAAGCATTCACGGTGACCGCAAAGATCGAGGGAAAGATGGCACACATGCAGGCTATATATGCACTTAGGAAAGGACTTGCACTTGACAATGAAACATCAGAGATACACGTACAACGGATACATTAGACAGTGGAAGAATGTGTTGCAGATGTAAGCGAAGCATGAAGATTGCTGGATAAACTTTGCACGAAGATTACTGCACTAGCCAGGTGACTCAGGACGAGTCATGATATTTGTGTTAGGGGCCTATTGGGTAGTGGATCCCCCGCGTAATGGTTTTGGGGCTCAAAGCCCACAATTTTGGGTATTGGTATTATAAAGGCACTATGAAGTGCATGGAGCGTGAGTTGTAATGAACCAGGTCAAAGAGTAGTCGGCTCTAAAATATTGTAATCTAATATAGAATGTGTCAGCTTAAGGTATAAATAGATTAAGGCTCTAGGTGTAGAAGGCAGTCTTTAAATATGATCGAAAGTGATATGGTTTTCTGGAAGCAGTATTCGATCTAAGTTTGTAAGTCTGAGTTTTGGGTTGTAGTAGGAGATAGAGGCTCCGTAGCTAAGTGCGCGAAGGCCTAGTCGAGTCCTCAGCTGAGTGTGTCGATCCCTGCAGCTATGTGCGTAGGGTAGGAAGTGGATTGTAACTGGAAAAGGCATTAATAAAGATAAGTCGATTTTGGAATATTATGTATTTATTTTATATTTTGGTTTATGCATCTATTTACGGTTTATGATTGTGTGCAGGTCTATTTATGTTAAATGGTAACTGAAAGTATTGTGCCTTCTTAATTTAATTCAAGATCTATAATAATATTAAGCGCAAAAAAGGTAAATTGCATTTTCACTTGTCTTCCAAGCCATGCGAAGGTAGTTACTTTCAACATATGGCTGCATGGAAGTAGTGCAGCAAGTAGGATCAGTTCGTGAACTTTCCAGACCTCATTAAGACATCCCTAGGGTGCAGAAACCTGGTTCAACACCTTCCCATACTACCTCAAGTGAGACCTCAGTCCGCATTCCATGGACTATTACCTAAAGGGCCAGTAGTTTAAGGATTTTGTTGGCTAGAACACTTCTAGCCCTAGGTCAGGCCCTAATAAGACAACACCCAATGCAAATGGACAGATCTCATGGGGGTGTGAATGCTCCTGTACTTGAGATTCAGATGAGGAGATAGAACAATGGTAGAATGGTTACACAAGGTAACAATGTTGAACTGTAATATGATGACACAATCGCTGCACTGCATATCAACAGAAGTGAGGGATCTGCCTACTTATGATTGGTTAAGTGAGGTAGATACTTTCCTAGATAAGTTTGAAAGGGAGGTGCCAAAAAAGCAATGTTTCCAGGCCTTGAATTGGGTACTGCGCACTATGCCCGCAAGGTGGTGGGGTATGCACAAAGGAAGCTTTGAAGACTGGCACACATGTAGGAAAATGTTGCGCTCACAGTTTCGGAAACCTATAGCATGATGGGCAGATAAAAACAATGGATAGGATGGTCCGCGTGTGCATCTGTCCAAGTGGGTATAGGCATATGGTAAACAACCTGCATGGATGCACATGAGCTTTGCATTGGGAAATATAGTCAATAATACTACGTTGGGGGGGGGGAATGTGTGAATGGTTCCTTTAGTTGGAATGATAGAGTGTGGAGAGAACAAGTGTGTAGAAGTTTATCCACATGGAAGCATTTAATGAGGTGTGCGGAGCATTGAAGAAGGTATATAATGCATAGTGAAGTGATTAGGACCTACACGTACCAATAGTTTTATGGGATTATAGGGTGATGTGCAAAAAATTGATAGAATAGATGCCTTCTAGGTTACCGTATGGAGAAAACACTGTAATGTTGATGGAGTCTATCATGGCTAGTTCGTGCCTAGTAGTGCCCACATATATGATGGATTATGGAGCCTTGGAAGAAGGGATCGTGCAGTTGGACAAAGAAGAACACTTGGGACCTAATGAAGAGATCTAGTGGGATGATCTTAGGCTCCAAGAACTCATGAAGGAAAAAGTTTGGTTAAGGGCAAAGAGCGCCATGATGGAAGAAGAAGTCAAGAAGCTTGAGGAAGGAATAAAGAAGGAATTTCATGATAAAAAGGTCGTGGTGATAAGACAAGAGGTGCATGGTTCTATTGACAAATTTAGGAGCTACTGTCAATAGTTGATCAGTGTGATGCCTTCGATCAGGTTGTATATTACTAAAGGGATCACCGATGGTGGCGCGATGTAGATGGTAAAGTGCACAATGTAGATAGTAAAGTTAAAAGGCAGACTTTTCCCAGGAAAAGTGATTTATGGTTATTTGAAGCCATATAAAGGTGGACTAGCCATCTAACTAGTCGTGGGAAGCACAATATTAGTGCTCTGGGTAGTTGAAAGGATGCATGGGGCTATTAACTACTCTGCTAGAGATCTACACGATGACAACACTGTGCACAAGAGTGGAGTATCACAAGGACTACGATGGTGCAAGGGTAGTTGCGCTGCCACGCGGGTTGGCTGGAAAGTGACCGTTATAATCACTATTCATGTTGTGATTATTGGTTTGAAACCAAATGGAGTGGGTAGCAGGCATTTAAGGCAGGCTTTATGGGTTAGATTTGGGAAAATATGCCGCCAAGGGAGCATTAATGAATCAGATTTGGGGGGAACAATCAAATTTGAATTCAGAAGGCACTATAAATTGCAAAGGGATGCCCAGCAAACAACACTTGGCCATTTGAGAATTGAGCTATTACGAGACCAAAGATCTATGAACCCAAATCTATTTGATGTTTTTAATTCAAAGGCATTGTTTGAGCACTTACCTGAGCCGTTGAGAGGTTTTTGGAACAATACTATGACCACACCAGAGGAAGCCATGGATATTGGTGAAATGACTGCTAAAGAGGCCATGCAGGCCATGACTATAGGAGATTCCCTAGTCACAGAAATCCCTAAATCATTGCACATGCCGAGACCCAAGAAAGATAAGCAACCCATGGTCCCGGTGCACGTGTCCCCTAGAAACCTGTTGCAAAGTAAATTGACCATGGAAGAAAATGGGAAAGTGGTTAATCTAGAAATTGATGAAGAGGAGGATGACCTTGAGGAAATCCTTGACATAGAGGAGGTGGACAAAGACATGGAGGTGGAAACCGAGGGCACGAACCCTTCAACCAAGCTGCCTAAATATGTTCCTCTACAGAAGGGAAAGGAAAGGGTGCCCAAGGACCTAGATGACAACAAGAGTTCTCTGTAGACTTCACTGCTACCTGACGATATAAATTTTGAAGGAGAGCGCTTGGGATGGGTGCCGAGTCTAAAGTTTGAAGATTGGGATCTCACCAACCACGAAAAGCTCCCACCCTTGGAAATTGAGTAGCTGATGAAGCTGAAGAAAAACAGTGCAACAGGATTCGTAGAGGTGGAGTCATACAAGTGGTTGCGCGGAGTAGATAAAGTAGGGTTTTTGAACCTGCTCTAGGTGCTGCATTACCATCACGCCTTAGTACCTATCTTCATCATCGGGCATCTAATCTTCCTGGTGCATGATGGCTATTTGTGGCTGGAGGATCCCATCCCCATCACAGATCACCTGATTCATAAAATTACCTGACTCCCTTGCAAGGGGGAGGACCCAACAGATATTTTAGAGGGTTCACAGAGTTCAAAGTGGACTTCCATCAAATGTACATCAGGGTGCGCAAAGACCCCACAAAGAAATGGAATGAACTATCGTGTGTAACCACGGACGATGTTATATTTGCCATGCTTGAGTCATGGCCATCAGACTGGCATTATCCAGCCATCTCCATGACAGAAATAGAAACATTTGCTGCACAACGGAAGAAGGAGGAGGAAAAACTATAGATGATGTAGTTGGCAGAGAAGAGAAGAAAAGAGGCAGCAACAACAAAGGCACAAGAGGCATGAGACACTGTGAAGGCAACAACAGAATAGCATAAGGTAGCCATAGAAAAGAAACAGACAATAGAGAAGGAGCACGAGGGCCATAAGTCACTGTCGCCTGAGGAAGAGCCCGAGACAAAGGAAGGTGGTGTGGACCTAGAACACCATCCACACAGTTGAGGCACCAGCGCTCGAGAGAGTAGGTGGGGCCACAGAAGAAGTCTAAAGCTTGTAAGACTTCTTTTGACTTGATCACCCTCACCAAAGGAGATCTCTGTGATATAGGGTAGACAATGCGCGATGTCACAACAGAGGCCCTCCAACATCTCGTGAAGGAGAATCAAATTGTGTTTGGGGCCCTCCTAGCACAAATATAGGAGTTGCGGGTGCACACTCCTTAGGATGGTACTCTCTTGACTAGCCTTGTAGTAGGAACAGCTGTGGCTAAGAAAATGATGTCCACCTGCATGACCAACACCATAATGTTGCCAGAGGGGGGCAGTGGTTACAGATAATGAGGACGACAAGCCTACGATCAATGCATTGTAAGGAGTAGGGATCAACATGGCTATGCTCCCTTGGGAGACACTCTATGTGCGGTTGGATTTACCCAATGTTGCTCTCATGTAGTTATTTTGTAGATGCAGTCCAAATCATCATCACTTTCATAGTCGCACACTAGCTCTGTATAGCGCAATCCTTCCGCAGGGTCCAAGGATATAACTACACGGAGAGACTTCTTCTCAAAAATCATCTTGCACTTCTTCAAATTAATCACCCCATTCATGTTAATGGCCCAATCAATTCCTAAGAGCTTCGGGTAGGGATTGTTGTCATCAACAATCTCTATCACTTCAAATTTTGCTAGCGTGATTGCTCCCTCAATATCCACAATGATTCCCTGCAATGTCCCCATAGGTATTATCTTTTGTTGGTTTTCCATTCATAGTTGGATAGGAGACCATTGTAGCGTAGGCCTCCTCATGTGCTCCCATGTCTGCTTCAGCAAAATGTTCGCGTCTGATCCTAAATCTAGAATTACTTGGTCCATCTCATATTCTTCAATCTGCACGGTTAGCCTCACTTCTCTCCCTATCCTAGTCTTGTGTTTTCCAATCTTGTGGACTATGCGCAGTTCTCCTGGTGTGGTCCCAACGCATCTATTAATGAGTTCCCACAATCCTTTTACAGCCTTACTGTCATGTAATGGCTTCATGCATGTTTCCAGGAATATCGTAAGCATAGATGGGTCCATTTCTGGCTTTGGTTTGTCTGTGATTTCTGAAGTGGAGGCATCAACAAAGCTCTTCTTAGATTCCATGAAGGTTTCTTAGCACGCTCCAAATCAAACTATGCTTCTTTTTTCAAAGCCTTTCGAACCTAAGTACTATCTTCAGGTTGTTTTCCTATATCCACTCCTGTCGTGATTCCACTTCGGAGAACAATGTTCACATCTGGATCTTCCTCTCGTGGCTCAGACCTCATCATCTACAGGTTCTAAGGCGGGGGAGGTGGTAGCACTCCCTTGTCATGTATCCTACCTATCAGTGTAGGACAATCCTCCATCCCATGATCAAACAAGGTACAATAAAGACATGATGGGTGCATTGGATTTGTACAATCACGTGCATAATGTCCTAGCCCTCCACAATTGTAGCATATTAGCTATCTGCAACCTCATCCAGGTCCTCCTCCACCTTAGCCTCATCGACGCCCCTGAAATCTGGTTTGCACCACTCCTGCATTTAGGTATAGGGGTCGTGTTTCTGCCTGAACTCTATAGGTGGGAGTTCTATCCATCATTAGATCATAACTTCTACAAGTGTGGTCATCGTGTCCAACTGATCTATAAAAATTATAGAACAAATGTTGCGAATTCTATGTGTACTTCAGTAACAAATGGAAATTGTTCGTAGCATGCTTTCCTCCTATTTGACAAATCACACACCACAAAGCAGGTGTTGCGCTAGGTCCTTCTTGCACTTCTGGCCTTAACAACATTGGTCCTCCTCCTATGAGGTAATTCGTGAACACAGGGCAGTGGTCCTTATCATGACCTTGACCCTTTCATTTTATGCACCACACTTCTTCGCGCACTTCTAGTCCAACTTTCTTGTCCTGTTTCAGACCCTGCATCTCAAGGAATAAGTTTTTCAATTGCGCATGGATTTGATGAACTCCCAAGTTAGGATCTTACATCAGGGTTTCATGAAGCCTCATCGCGATCTCCAAGACCTCTGCCTGAGTCATTTACCTTTGTTGCAATAATGTGTTCCTCAAATGCAGTGTTAGCAATGCTACAAACCATTCACGGTGCTGTCCATCTGTCAAAGTCATATTAGCTTCACAAATTATACACTTTAGTCTCGATCCAGCTCCCAAGGAGTCTCGCCTGGTAGCATTATGATATCTTTGAATCTAATGATCAACTGTGCTTCTGACTTCAGCCTGCTAAATTCTCTATTTAGTGCAATTTGGATATCCGCGATTGCCACATTCGGATGGTCAGAGCACTGACCAGTGTCACTTTCTTTATATTATCATTTGTAACTCTCTACACTTCCCATACGACTCTTATTATGAACCAAAACTGGTCTAGATGTTCATTTCCTACTCCCTTGAACATAGGAAAGTTTATCATGCCTTCCATATTAACTCGCGGTGGTGACGGGCGAAGATAGAGGTGAAGGTGGTGAAACTAGTGGCAGTGTAGGTGGGGGTGGTATGAGCATAATTCTTTGATTTATCAAATGGATTTCACTTTGCGACGAGACCTTTGCGAGCTCTTCCTCATCCCCTTGTGGGAGGTGAAATCAAAGGGCTATTCTCTAGTCCCTTACTTCCTTTATTTCTGTAGGTTTTTCCACTTTGCAAAGCTCCAAACATCAAGGTAATTGCATAACCCTATTTTCACACAATAACTTTCACCCAAATATTCAAAGACTTTACATACTTACCTTGTGGTCCTTTGAGAAAGCGTCAATCTACTTCGTTATAGCTAACAAAAGTATCTACCATGAACTCAGTAATGAATCCTCCTATAATTTGATCTATCCAGTGATCAACAACGCACACAATCTTATCCTCTGATGCATCAAATCTACGCATCAACTCTGGGGTCCACACAATAGGATTGTCGAGTTTCTACCTTCCTTGGCTATCTATTAGCTTCATGACCCACTTGCATAGCTCAGTAAGGAAAGATACGAAAAAGAGTTTATGGATCTCTGTGTACAGGTTGCAGTCTAAGCACTCTTTTTTTGTCAGGCTCAGATTCATGTTCTCTTGCACCGTGAACTCGTGAATTCTTTTGTCGAACCAACCTTCAATTTCCTTCTTGGTTGGATTCCAATGATACAACATCAGAAATCTCTATGTAGATTCCTGTCTCAATAGCGGAACTGTTCATCGTCTTGAGGGGGCCTGACCCAGGTTCAGAGTTAATTAGCCAAACAAATCCCTGTACTACTAGCCCTTTTAGCAACAACTCGCAGAGCGTGGACTAAGGTCTCACTTGAAGCAGTATGGGGGGATGATGGAACCAAGTTTCCGCACCCTTGAGATGTCTGAGGGGTTGGTTTAGTCAAACTATGAATACCTTCATGCAGGTCACTTCACATGCTGTCTTGACCTATGAGACCTTCACGATTTGTTATAATTGCCTTCCTGTAGCCCTAACCAGGGGCTGAGGTGATTTTGCATTGCCCTAGTAGCGATCTGCACTACTTCCCCAAGTTATACCATGGATCTTACTTATAATCTTATAACAATTAGTTATCTTCGCATAAAAAGATACTTAATCTTATATTCAATTTATCAACACATTCATATAAGTTTGTGCATCATATAAACAGTAGAAATGAAATTTATATTTTATACATTCAATAGACAAAATAAGAAAAAGATACACAAAAATGATGTAAAACTTCTCTAGAGGTTATAGACTCAACTCACCCTGCGCACTCAGCTGCAGGGATCCGTGCACTCAGCTGCGAACTACTAGGCCTGTGTGCACTCAGCTGCAGAGCCTTCTCCTACTCTACGACCCGAAGACTTGAATCTACACTTAGATATGACTCAATTCTCCATCTATTACTTTCACTTCTCTTTATTTTTTCATTTACAACTTAGAGCCTTGCTATATTTATACAATCCCATGGTCTGCAGACCATGGGTAGATTTCTAAAGCCGACATTACATTACAAAAATGAGGGCGGATAACCCTATGAATCATTTACAATATTCGTGCTCCACGCCCACAAAACGTGGAGTCTTTACATTGGATTTGGTCAAAATCTGGGCTTTAAGCCCCAAAACTTGCCTTGGGGGATTCCACGCCCAACATCTTTATTCAAAAATAATAGTTATTAAGTAACCATGAGATTGAAGATCATATAGTTTATTGGGAACCAATACTTAATACTTTACATTGGCCTTGCAAAAATTTATCTAATTATGATATAAATGAGGGTTGTATTGCAAATTTTTCTTCTAAATTTTCACTTTCTGAAATTTTATTTCAAAGAGAAGATTGTCAACTTCAGATTTATGAAGTTGTATGTGTCGACAATGTATATAGTGAACCTGCACAAGTCAATTTTCAAACAAAGTCACATGAAGATGAACATATTTTCCAACAAGTTCCGCCAATCATGTTTTCAATACAAAATAATTGTATCATTGATTTTCAAGGAGATATTGAAGAATAAAAAGTTGTTTTACATCCTATAGATGATAAACACAGTATTTATAATATTACAGCCCTTGAAAAAACAATGCTAGAAAATTCAAAAAGGGATAGATACATTTTTGAGGAAGTATATGAGAAGTTATTTTCAGGCATAGTACAACCAAGAGAAATTCTCCATGATGTTGAGGATCCTTTGGAAAACCTATTAGAACCTTTAACAAAACTGAATTCTATGTCGGTTATGGATTATGAAGAAGGCTCCAGTTAGAATTTTGAGTTTCCTATTTTTCTATTTGGAGAAATGGAATGCAAGCTTCAAATTAGTAGTCATCTGCATGACTGGTTGCATTGGAAATTTGTTATTACCTAATATTATAGTCATTTCATCATATTATAATGAGTAGGTGTGTGCAAATAAGCTCAACACTTTGAGCATATTTTTCAAGCATTATGGTCAGTTTCAGTTTCAAATAGGAGTATAACTTTCAGTTCAGTAGGTATTTCAGATTTCAGTTTGTAGAATGGTTTTGATTTCAGTTTAAGAGTTTCATCCCCAAAGATTTTATGGCAAAATAGGTTGCATATTTGGGATCATCCCAATGGATCAGACTACTAGTCCACGTTGTTCTTGACACCTCACAAGTAGAGTGCCATCCCCAGTTAGAGCCACTGTTAGGATCCTATGAATTTTATAGGATGAGTTATTATTTTACCTATTATTTTTTAGATGTTGTAAATAATATTTTATCATGCAAATTATTTCCAAAGAGACACCAAATGTTAGCATTAAAGGTTTTTTTTTCATGCCAATGTTTGGATCAGATTAGAATACAAGTGTTTTCATCATAAATTTCTCAAAAGCATCTTTCCAATTGTATATCCTATGCTCAAATCCAATTCCTGGATTGAAATATAGGTCAGGACAAAGTTTGAACTTCAAAAGTAAATAAAAGACTGAAAACTATTTCTGCTAAAATTTTAAATTGTATTTACATTTATCCTTTGTTAAAAATCTTTCCCCCATTATGAATATGCAATTATGATTTTTAACTTTGGCCGAGAACCACAAAGTACCACCCCATTTTCACATATTCCTATTTCCTCCATATGACTCTAGCCGTGATCCGTTTTGCCTATGTTATCATATTAATTCCCAAAATCTAGCCTTAATCCATCTGCCTTTTGTATATCCAACTCTAGCTGCATTTCCATATTATATCATTCTAACCATGGTCACATTTCCATTCTATTCATATAATTCTAGCAGTGTTCCCCATTTCCTACCATATATCACAAACCATGCCAAAATCCCTTTTATTATATCGCATTGCATTATATATTGCATGTTTCTAAATCCCCAACCATATATTATAACATAAACCCCGCACCACTCTCAATGTAATAAACCAGGCCTATAGGCCACGTGTCGCCATATCGTATTTCAGAAACTCATACAAAAATCACTTGCCTCCCCTTCTCTTTTGTGAGTGCAAACCCACTATTGCATAACACAAGCTTCTATGTCATAGCCCCTATTACTCTTGCTCATTCTACCAATTGCGATCACAATCACAATTCCCATATGTTAACAAACTCTATCAGTCCCCTCCATATTGTGATTGTGATGGATCTGAAAGGATTTTACGCTATATTTTAATGTTTTTGAGTCCGCCTATTTTATGCCCTCCATGTAATACATGACCCCCTTTTGGACCCTAAGGGATTATAAATTGTATTTTGAAAGATTTTGGGTCTGGGGTTGTGGTTAAGTCCCAATCTGGATGTGATATGTTATAGGGTGGATTTGAGAGGCTTTTGGGCCCACATTTGCATTAAAGTCCTATGTGCTCCCCTCTAATGTGATTGTGATCAGGGAAAAGCCCCAAGAGGATATGATATGTTATAGGGTGGATTTAAAGGGCTATCCGGTCCATCCCTTTTCAAATTGCGTGTATTAATTAAAATCTCTTCATCTTTGAATGGCCTAGATTGATTTCACCTAGATCAATGATCGATAGTGTTTTTCAACCCCCCTTTCCATCCTAACTTTATTAGCGGGGTGGTCCAAAAAGTGGTTTTCCCTGTGGATCCAATTGCTACTTCTCCATCTTACCTTATTTCGCAACCCTCCCCCCCCACTTACTTCTTATCACTCATAACCCCCTCTGAAAACCACTCATCCTCACACCCTCCAATCATCATCTCCCACCTCCATGTCACCTCTTGCCTCCACTTTCCTAATAGTATGTTCATTTCCTCTAGTCCCTAGCTGCCATGTGGCCCCTCCACATACATCCATTCACAATTTGAAAGAATCGGTCCCCCTAGCTTTCATCGTTAAAAATGGATCACCATGAGACATCCAAAAGAATCACTCCTTTGCTCTGGATATATTATGATTGAAATATATTTCCCCAAATTTCCCAATAGTATATCAATGGAATTAAATTAGTGTAAAAAATGGGGAAAATGATGAAACTAAAATAACAGCAGAAGTAGTAAAGGAGAAGAAGAAAACGAGGACCTTTCCATCACATTTTAAGAAACAAGTAGCAAAATAACAAAGGACATCATTGCACATTCATCACAACAGTCATTAAAACAGACTGCAGTGAAAAGTGGGACAACACAACACATCTGCTAGTAGGATAAACAACATTGCTCATTTAAAAGCTTAGAAAAAACACTAGCACTCAGGCGACTGATATTTTTTAAGCAATTTAGTCTATTTTTGTGGTTTTTGTAATAAGATCTTGAATTATGTTTCAAGATATTTGTATAGATATTTGTAATAAATATTAATAATTTTTCAATATATTTTGGTTTAGAATTTCTATAAATACTTCTCTTTTTGAAGTATGAAGGGGTTGGTTTTGTACAGAAGAAAGCTATTGTATATTTTCCAATCCTTGGTGGGTTGATCAGTAATAAAAAGGACATTCTTCACAGGATTCATGTGTTGTACTATTTGGTGAATTAATTCTCTCATTGTCTGTGTGTTTATTTCTTTGTTTCCATACTTATGTGTTCTTAAATATGAATTATTTTACAGAAAGTTGATGAACATAATTTGTTGAAAGATACTCTCTGATTCTGGTTATGGATAATTTAAATTTTTTATTCTTATACCAAGTTAAATAATTCTTAACTGCTCTTTAGATTCAATTGAACCTATATCTTTTCTTCTATTTCATTTCATTTAAATATAAAGGATCTAGTTAGTTTAGCTACCTTTCCCTGTGAAACTCATTTAAAAATTTGAGACAGATTCCTATTAAGTTTTTAGACTCCATTGCCCAATGGATATTCCCTTGCTATCCCAACCAAACCAATTCATAAACCAAACCTTGAACTTTCAAAACTAGCCTAATATACAAATAAAACAAAGTTAAATCTCACAAAAAGTGTTGGAAATAATACTGAGAGGGGGGGTGAATCAGTATTATCAAGTCAAATATTCCTTTTTAAAATCCAAATGATATATGCTACTTCACTTAATTAAACCCGCAACTATGTAGACGGAAACCTGCGTATACTATGCAAACTTATAATTTACTTTATCTTTCAGATGTTGATTGTTAATCTGTGTATCAGAATCAAATAACCAATAACCAGAAATAGTAAAACAGATCAGAAGACAATCACACACAAGAACACAAGATATAAGGTGGAA
>APFE030651507.1:9833-22533 GCA_000404065.3 Pinus taeda
TGTGGGAATTGAGGGTTAAACAAACCCATGCTAGTGCTTGTGCTAGCCATTCCTTGCATTCTCAGCTATGCCTTTAAATCCTTGACTGTGTATTTAAAATACTGACTGATCTTTCAGTAGTAACACAAAAAACTGGTCTGAGAGATACCTGGGTTCTTTTGCTGAGACTTCACTCTGCTGGAGAAGCTGCTACAGCAAGAAACTCCTTCCTTCAGCTTCTTTGAATGTCTTCAAAGAGCCTAACAAGCTCTGATACCACTGTTGGGAATTTTTCTGGGAAAATCCCAAAAACAAACATAAATTCATACACAGAGACAATGCTCTGTTTTCACTCCACAGGAATTTTAATCACAGCGGAAACATAAAAATTTTGAGTACACAGAACAATGTTTTTTTATGTATTTTGGTGTGTGTATGTAAACATTGTTCTGTGTACTCAGAATTTTTATGTTTCCGCTGTGATTAAAATTCCTGTGGAGTGAAAACAGAGCATTGTCTCTGTGTATGAATTTATGTTTGTTTTTGGGATTTTCCCAGAAAAATTCCCAACAGAAAGTCCAGTCCAATTTTTTACAGCAAATACAAAACAAAGTTCAATTTTTTACATAACCCACTACCCAGAATTCAGCTGGTTTAATATCCCGCTAAAGACAAATGGATTCAATGCATCAAACTCTACTGAAATTTCAAGCATATAAAAGTCCAGTCCAATTTTTTACAACAAATACAAAACAAAGCTCAATTTTTAACATAACCCACTACTCAAGAAATTACAAGAAATTACCAACTATAACAGTGTAGTTTTTATTTGTACAGAGAGGGAGGGATTTCAAAAAACTGGCAACGCAATCTCTCGCGGGTTAGTAGATCCAGAGTAAAGATGGATCTATTTTGGTTTAATTCCCCATTTAATTAGGCTACATTCCAAGTGAATACCATGGGTCAATACCATGTGCCATTTTGGTGAATACCATGTGCCATTTTTATTTTTATTAATATTAATATTAGGGTTAATAATGTTTTTTTGCATGGTATTAGAAAAAAAAAAAAATTGTTTACCATAACTCTCGTTTATTTATATTTTTATTAATTTACCATATCATTCATAAATACAAGCTGTCTTATCGAGTAAATATAAAAAAAATGTTTTATTTGTTTACCATACCTCTCTCTTATTTATATTTTTATTAGTTTACCATACCTCTCTCTTATTTATATTTTTATTAGTTTACCATACCTCTTTCACAAATATGGTATTTGGCCCATAGGATTCACTTAAATAAAACCTCTTTCTTGAGCCTTCATAAATAGAATGCGGGTTATGGACTAAATATTAAAATAGGTTTTATTTATTTACCATGAGTCTAGTTTATTTATATTTTAATTTATTTACCATACCTTTTGAGTAAGTATAAAAAGACGTTTTATTTATTTACCATACCTCCACTTTACTTATATTTTTTATTTGTTTACAACCTTTTGTTTACAACCTTGCATGTATATAAGGTGATTTATGGAGTAAATATAAAAATGCTTTATTTATTTACCATATCTCTCATTTATTTATATTTTTATTAATTATGCTTTATTTATTTACCATACCTCTAATTTATTTATATTTTTATTAATTTACCATGCCTCTTTTATAAATATGGTATTTGGGCCTTTGGTCCATAGGATTCACTTAAATAAATTCACTTAAATAAAACCTATTCTTGAAAATGGGCGACGAATGGAAGGTTGTAACTCCTAATTTCAAGGGCTAAATTTACCTTTTTTACCCTCTCCCTTAAAATAAGGTGGGCTATTTGAGGTGATTTGTAAAAATGTACTATGATACAAAATATTCGCCCACTAAAAATTTAAAACCCCTTAATTTCGCCAAAAAGGTGAATATTCGCCCCTAAAATCACCCCTATTTTTGTGAATTCAATGGAGTGAGTACGACTGCAAGTTGCCCTAGCCGGAGTCTGGACTTTGGAGCTTGTGGAGATTATAAATTTATAAAGTTACACTCTTCACACCATATTAAATATATATAAAAAACATTTATTCACACCATATTAAATATATATAAAAAACATTTATAATTTTTTTTTTAAACTTTTAATTTTTTAACATGCCCGTCAATATGACGTTTTTGAAAATGAATGGCAAGTTGAGCATGACGTGGAGGTTTTAGATTAAAACGTATTTTAAGGGTAAAATGCGAAATACTGGCATACGGGCGTCAAATTTAACCCCTGGATGCAATATCTCTCTTTGCAATACTATTGTTTGGTTAGATTGAGTTATGACAGAAAAGTCACGGAAATATATATATATATATGAATAATTATGTAAAAGGATAATACTAATAATTAAATAGGATATATGTATTGGGATTGAGACACTTAGAAATGAGATGTTTACCATGCATTCATGATAAGATTTTAGATGAAATTCTAGATAAGTTTAACGGATGTGAGAGGAATATCCATTAAGTTGTTTAGCTAGAGAAATATTCTAAATGTGGAAAAACGTAAAAGCTCTAGAGGAAAGAAAGGCTCGATTTTATGGAAAAGCTTAAACAAGTGGATAAGAATTTCCACAAAGACACAGGTGCTGCTAAAAAAAACCTATCATCAAGGAAAGGTATTAAATACCTTTGGAAGGGATCAACAAGAGGCTGTTGAATCGCGTTCTTAGCTCGAAGGTGACCTGGAGGAAATTAGTTCTAGTTTGGGTGGCGGTTTTTGAATTCCCAAGTGATTGCATGTTGGCCATCTTGGTTTGAATTAATTGTGTTATGCACACTTTTTTCATGAACTATTATGTTATTTGTTAATTTTTAATTTTTTATGTAGAAATATTATCATTGTGGATATATCGATAAATTTGAATTGAAATTCTTGTATGAATAATATTGTTGGTTGTATAGTGAAAGGACCCAATGGTGATATATTTGAGTTGAAATTGTTGTAATAATAATATTATTATTGTGGGTATTGTTGAATTTAATACATATATTGATTGTTTTGAAGCATGCAGACAATATTGGTCCGTGAGTAGGATATTTTGGATTCTTAAAGATCATCAGATAGAATGAATATGATGATGTATGGTTATATTTTCAAAAAAAACATAACGCATAGGAAGTAGATCATAGTTTTCATTCCACAAGTAAATAGCGGATCGAAAATTGTTCCCTTTTGTACCTCTAGGTGTGCTACCATGATAAGTGGACGAGAAATCTTTATCATCAAATAACGAGAACGAACTAGACTAAATTGCGGTGCATGAGCTTTAGATCCATTCAATTCATAAAAGGGAGAAGCAAAAGTTAACTCTTCTTTCGAAGTATGGTTTTATCAGAATTATGGCATATGAATTCTAGTGATTAACATATAATTAACAACAAGTAATAGCCATAGAGTCCATATAACCTCACACCAGTTCATTTGTTATACCTTCGAGTGAAGGGCAAGTCCGAAAGCTCTCTTCCAGAGCTAGGTGATGATATTGTGGAAATAGCGTTAACAATCATATTATGATGAGATAAACATGCCCATTTTAAAATATAAAATTGATAGACTCTAATTTAAGTGTCCTGGAGGATACTATACGAAAGAAACAAACACACAAACATGTATAAAGCAAGGAGAAGACCTGTTTGTCGTCGGGAAAAGTCTTCCAAAGCAACATAACAAAATTCACGATATTTTACCTATTACCAATTTTACTGTTAACTAATCAGTTAATGAAATAAACCATTCATTCATTTAACTACTGGAAATAGGTATACGCACAGACCTGAAATTCAATATACAAACAAAGATAACAATTATACGAAATGAATGAGACACATAGTTAATAATTACAGGTACATAAAGTAATATAACAACTTCGAGATATGAGAGAATCTCGAATTGGACATTACTTAAATTCATAAGTATGATGCTACTAAAGGCACGACACAACAAGAAAGTAAGGGGGTTTGAAGGATGATTTCCATTAGGATGATTGTAGTTACATGCTGGGGAAAAGAAAGATCATATACAATAATTGAAATTGCAATAACATAGGGAGAAAACCACTACTAAGAAAACATGTTCAAGATTTCGTGGGAAAGGAGGAGTAAATTCCATCTTGTAGGAAAAATCCCCATTAACCATCCCAAACAATAGCAGATGATTTAAACGTTTTGACAAAGAGAAAGAAAAATGAAATCGTAACCCATAAGGGTTCGAGGGTTTTAACACTAATTCACATCCATATAACACCACAGGAGCTGGGGTTGTTGGAGCCAAAGAAACCATTATCGAATCGAGGAAACAATCTCGATTTTCCACCTATCTCACGGCAGAGGAAAAAGAAATTGGAGTAACCAACCTGGCGTATAGGACGGGCGAGTATCTCACGGCAGAGGAAAAAGAAATTGGAGTAACCAACCTGGCGGATAGGACGGGCGATTAGTAGATGAACTAACAAATCTAAAACTAGTCTAGAAATTTTGAATACATATATTCGCATAAGCTAGGTGAGGAATTGCAATACCTACAAAAAGAAGGGTGGGCATTAACCATAATACAAAGAAGAAGCTCTTATGTAAGGGAAACCAACACACACGTAATAGAAATTAGTAATTCGACTAATTCAAGTTGAAATTACCTGGAGGAATAGGAGCCTAACCCCCACAATCTTGTAACACCCCAGACATATAGTCCAATGATAGTAGTCACAAAGGGGAGAATGTTAAAACCTAGAAACATAATTCAGGGACTGAAAGAAAGTGGAATTAGGAAAGCATATGGCACGTAAGGGAAATTATACCTTTCATGGAGCCTCAGAGTCTGGACGACTCTACTCCTTGGGAGAACCTTCACAGGGGAATTCCTCTCTTCTGTGTAGAGGTGTTCAGAGGAAACCATGGTACCATTCCAAGGAACCACAAAGAATATTAGTTTGTATGATATAATAATATCTGCAACCCTAACGCGAACCCCATCCTTACGAAACCTGGAGGAAATATATATATATATATATATATATATATATATATATATAACTAACCTTACCGACTAACTGTGGACTATAGGAAATCCCTGACCTAGTGGTGGATGCCTGATTAAAAATCGAAAACAGAGTCATGCATACATCTGGGTATGGAAGAAAACAAGATTAGAATGAGAAGTAAACCAAAATCAAGAGCATAGGAGGAAAGATGTCAAAACAAGGAACAAATGTCACCACATGGAAAAAATCAAACCTTATCTATATTACCGTGAGATAGTGTTGTAAGGGTTTCTTTGAACAACCCAGGTGACAGAGCATCGGTCTCTATACAAAACACTGGAACAATTTTAGAAAAAAGGAAACTCGCTAAAAATGTTGAAAACTACTAGAAAATTTGACACGACATTCATGGCTGTAAAATCAAGTAAAATAAATGAGTATATCGTAGGGAAGTTTGTAATCAGGTACCTGTACAGTGAGTGTTGGGTGGAAGGAAGAATGCACCCTCAGCAAGCGTAGCTTCTAAAACTTTAATAGAAACTTCGAATGAGAGAGATCGAAGAAGAAAAGAATACCCCCGAGCATAAATGAATCTAAGTGCTATAATAACAAAAAAAAATCCTCTGTGACAACATAACATGCAATGCGCCACAAAAAACTCAAAGACAAAATCCATGAATTCATAGTTAGCCATATAAGAACTATGCACAGTCAAAGAAACCTAGAATGAGGTTGCCGAGGCACCAGGTGAGGGAGACTGAGAAAATGTGCGTAATGACCCAAAACATACGGATTTGGTGGTTAGGGTTAGAGGAACAAATCGCGAGCCTCGATTCTCCAGTGCCCATCGCCACCATTGGAGAGGTGGTCAATGATCATGTGCGTTCACAGGATGCCTAGGAGTGTGGAAAACGTGGAATGGACCCCTCGAGCCAAGATGGAGCACAATGGAAAACACTAAGAGACATACGTCGGATTTCGTAGAATTATTTAAATGATATGGCTTGGGGCACCTAACGTTGATAAAAAGGGGTCAAGTAATACTTAATAACGATACACCAGTTTGTAAAGATTCACTGGAACACATAAACATGATACCATGGTTATATTATTATAACAATAATAGTTCAGGACCATTTGGAAGAAGTAGTAGTTCGGTATATATATGATGGTTGTTATTCCAATAAATAAGCCCATTTAATTTAAATAAGTTAGAAAAAGAAACTCGCCAAAGGAAGCATAGTTTCTAATTGTAAACACGTAAGATGTCTAAGGATGGATCAACATTTAAGACTATGATAAACCCCATTAATTCATCTACCCACTTGCAGACCATGATAACATTTCTAGGGCAGGAATCAAGGTTAATTAGAGGTTATGGCCTATAACTCAAAACGATTATAACCTTATAAATACCATGTACATCAAAGGTAACTATGTATAATGGTTGAAATAGGGACCAATCATAAATTCCAAGGTCTCACATACCTCGATACCATATCTTAAATATACAAGATAGAGTATGCCTCACACAAAAGGAAAATCTAATATATATATATATATATATATATATATATATTCATATTGAATACATAATGAGGCCAAGAAAGATGAAACTAAGTAATACCCAGTATATCATTCTAAACAAAGACTCGACCCAAGTTCCCATGCACATGTAAAATACACCTAGGAATATTGTATTTGGAATGCAAGGAAACGAGACCTTTAGTAACATAAGAAATGACAAAACCATGCATACACATTGCTTAAGTGAGACATGTAGGAAATAGGATATTGTTAATTGATAGATACATAGAGAGGGCACATTCAACTAAGTTTGAATATTATATTTCCTCAATATCACCCTACACTCAATAAACATAAGTTTACTGTCACGGTGAATGGGTAACCAAAAGTGAATCGGTTACTGCAAGTGGCGATGTTAGTACTAAAAAAAGAAAAAAAACAGAATAATTAGGGAGATATTACAAGTGGTATCAGAACATATGTTCAATACTAGAGCCTATGGCCAACCCATGACTACAAGACATAGATTATTAATAACTATCCCAAACTTGAAAAAAAAAGAGAATTTATCTAGGGGATATCTAAATCGAAAATTATATGTATCAGTTATAACATACAAATTGGTTACTTTGATAGACCACACATGCCACTTAACTATACAAGACCCTTAGAATAAACAAAGGAATTTTCAATTCCAGTGAGGGAAGTAAATAAGTTGGTTATGAGGGTAAGATGTAAATCCTTGTTATCAAAGTTTCACTTAGTATATTTCATTAGATTTGTACAGTGTTTGACACTTTCACTAGTAATGGGTTGCGGCATGTCACGATGAGAGGAAACGGGTAACTAATTTTCAAGAGATAATATTGGCAATAAGATGGTTTTTTCTTATCAATAGATTGTTGAAGACTTAAAGTTGGAACCTTTTAGGAGGTTTGCAATGATAAATTTGAAAGAATATGCATTGAATTACCTTTAAAAAGGAGGCATACATGATGGATTTAGAAGGAAGCAGAATCAAACATATGCCAGTGTTTCACATACAATATTTTGTTGTTTTATATAAAACTCAAAGGTGATACCATTGCTTCTTTTTCAATCCGATTAAGATCGTTTCTGATATAAAAATCACAATATAATTGTTATATGGATAAGGGGTAATTTGGGTCATCGTGGGATATTAATGCAATTTCTACGGAAAGTGTGTCCCATTGTTATAAAAATATAAACTATTGGAGGTTGAATTTAAAATGACCGATAGTGTATGTGCCACTTTAATTTTATTAAAACCTATAGTCTTGTGTAGTACCGTAAGGATCAACTGAGATAGGTGGTGAAAGGCATTGAGAGGTGGATAGAATCACTCAAATTAGTGACCAGGGTGGAGGAAAATCTTCCCCTTAAAAGGAAAAGTGTTCTAAATACATTTTTTCTAGAGAAATGGAGGTTGAAATGTACCTTCAACACATAATAATTGTATTATGTACAAGAATCATCCTTAATTAAGAGAAAATAAAATAACAACTCGAATTAAAAAGTTGAGAATATCAAGCATTTATATGAACTTTTCAAATTATGAAGGGTGTTTATAAGTTACAAGTCGAATGTTGTATATCAACATAGATAGAAAATGGACTCAGAGGAGTTAAGAAATATTAGCTCATAGTTAAAGTATAGAAAAATATAGAATTAATGGAATAAGAACCATGTTATCTCTAAGAAGTGGTTTAATGGAAAGTATTCTCAGCCTACCAAGATCAATTGAGATACCCTACTAGGAATGTATTTTGGAAAGTGGATCAAAGGTAAGGATTCAAGGGAGGGTACAAGCATCGTTAAGCACAAATTCCTCCAATTCGAGTATGCTCACATGCTTCAGAGATTAAATCTTAATATCATGTAACCAAGTAAAGGCATTTGATGTTTGGAACCAACAATATGCTTTATATTGAGCATATAAGAAAAAAAAAATCGGGAGAAAGTGAAAATTTCTACAATAAAACCAATGGTTGAACTGGTGATCTCCTCGATTAAGGAAGTTAGACATAATTTCTTGACGGATGAACATTATAAATTTCAATATATAAATATCAATAATAATGTGAAATGACATTCAATGGAAAATATTATACAAGAAAGCAAAGAACAACACGATGAGAATTGACTTGATTAAGGTCATGATTAATAGATCTGACGAACAAGATGTAGGAACCATGTGTGGGATAACCTACACCTACATTTGTAAGACATCTGCGTAACGAATGGGAGGATACCAAAATAATGGTTTTAAATTTCATTAGCTCATAAAAACAACTAATAAACTATAAACTAGTGGTAATAATAGAAATGAGGCAATCTCAACATTGGAATTAGAAGCCGATAGGGATGAACGAAGAAAAGAAAGGATCTTATACCATCCGAAAAACACTATGCTAAAAAAATCATGAACATAGAACTACTCATAAGGGTGAACAATTAAGAACGGGCATTGTTGAGTCCACTTGTAGGTTATCTTAATCATAATTCAACAGCTAGTAGATACACAAGTGATAAAATTGTACCTAAATTATAATAGGCTACAAATAGGTAATTGCTAAGTACTCCGCACACTCAGTTGTAGGAGCTTGACCCTTTCACCCAAGTACATGAAAAGATCCTTTCATGCCTTAGCACAATGCCCTTACAATGATTCTTTTCAGTTGGATAACTTGAACACTCACTATGACTCATCTATATATAGAATTTCACTTACAATACCATGGTCCATGGACCATGGTGGGTCTTTGAACTTCTCTAACACTTACCCACCTTTGGGACTAAAGGCCCTTTGACTCATACTAGCTTTGTGCTCTGCTTCTACATTTTGCAGAGACTTTACATGCTTACAAAAGAAGATTACAAAATTCTACAAAAATTTGACTCAACTTGACCTGAGGGACCCTATCCCAATAGGCCCCCAAACCAAATTGGGAGACTCGTCATTGAGTCACTCGACTGGCGTAGTAATCTTCTCCTAGAGTTCATGAAACTCCACCTTGAGTACCTAAAAATTAGAAGTACCCTGCATCGCGACCTCTTGTACTTCTTTGACCATCTTCTTTGTAGTAGGGCCTTCCACCGTGAGGCTCATTTTCATTTGCATCTGTTGGATAGTCTTTAATTTTTCCTGAATTGCTAGACTGAGCTGGCTAGCTTCCTTTATCCATGGTTGTGTCTTGGCCTTCAAGATGGCCTCTTTTCTTTATATCTTCTTAATCTATGTTTGCAACTATTCTCCTTCCGTCAATTGAGTGAAGCGCTAGACTGGTGCCAAAGTGCACACAATTTCCCTCAGTTCGTCAAATTGTTGTTGCTTCTCCTTGATATCTTTACCAATTTTTTGTAGGGTTGAGTCCTCCTGCAGAGACATCCATAGGTCCATTGCCTGCACAAAGAGATCTATGCAGTCCTTGACTATTGCATCTAAAGTGGCAGTTTCCTCTTTGATGGTTGCTCTGCTTTGCTCCTGAACTTCTAGCTGAGTGGTTGGCTCCAACTTTAACTGTAATTTAGAGATCTACATCTGTAACTCAAATCAGACTTGGTCGATTTTCTCGTTTGATTCCTTGACTATTACGGCCAACTTCTAAATATTTTATACTGAAGCTACGTCTTCGGGAATGTTGAGTTCTGGCAGCACATTACATGCTTGTGTAATGGATGCCTCCAAGTTTTTGTGTGGGTGGCCAGTTTTTCCTTTTCTTTCAGCGCCTACACCTTATCTGTGAATATAAGTTCATTGTTGGTCTTGACTTCACTGATGCTAGTAGCGCATGCTACTCCTTGACCTTGATCTCACTAGATACTCCATGATGTAATTCATGGAGGGTATGGATAGGCAACACCACGAGGTTGACACCCACATCCTTGATCTGTGTGAGTTGGGTTTTCGCTTCATTTGTCTGTGTGCATACAGATCCTTCTAGTAATGGTATGACTCTGATATCCAAAGTTTGATCTATCTCGAGAATAGTCATGATCACTTGTTGCAGGCTCTCTTGAATCCCACTCACCTGTCCAACGCTTGCCTGTGCAACACTCACTTGTAGTTGTCTTGTTTGAAATTGTAGTTCGTGCAGATCCTTATGAACATTTCATAGCACCTGCTAGTATTTTTTCTCGAACTACGTCCATGGTTCTGTCGTCATGTCATAGACCTTATCCCCTATCTCATCCAAGTCCCCTTCATTAAGGACCATTGGATCAACATTTGCATGCTTATCAGATTTTTGCTTCTTCCTGGGCCTGGAAGTTTTCTCCTTAGTCTGCTTCTATATTTTAAAGGGAGTGATTTACTCCTTGCCTCCACCTCCTTCAACATCAGTCTCCCCTTTGTCCTTAGTGTGTTGACAAGAAAAATCCTGAACATCAATAGTGGTCTTCTTAGCCACCCAGTATTTCTCAGCAGTTTCATTATCAGAAGATACTTTGGCAGCAACTTCTTTCTTCTACTTCACAACCTTCTCTTGATCTACAAACTACTTAGCCTCCTTCTTCTTCTTCACTACTATTGTTTGCAAGGAGGAAATCTCTCCCACCTTGCTGGTACCTGTGCTGAGATTCGAGGGGTGTAGCCACTCCCCTGGCCATTTCCCTACAACCTCCTATATATCGGCCTCGTACCATGTTTTCTTTTGAGCCCTCCTCGCACGAATAAACACATTGTGAAAATCTGCCTTAAATTTTGCACAAGCTTCCAACTTCACAAAGAGGGTCGGTGGTAGCCTCGACCTCTGGCTGATCACCATGCAGAGATCCATTTCAACCAATACCGTGAACATCTTCATATCCATGACCCTCACAGGGTCCTTTGCTGCCCATAGTGAAGGAACTTCGCGGCCTCTGGTAAGTCATCATCCTATATAGGGAATTGACTGTCTTCTGGCACTCACCATACTACTAGGGTAATCAACAACAGTAGCTAGGAATAATGGAATTCCTTTCCCTCATCCTGCGCTTCGAGAAAATTGAGAAAAAATTATTTACAAAGGTATTCCACCAAATTGTAGGTTTTAACCCCATACAGAAATTACCTGCATACGAATTCTAAATCACCGGAAAAATAAAAATGCGAGAGCATAACAAATAAAATAGGTATACACAGAGATTTCCCACTGGATCCCAAAACTGGGACTACCAGCTTGATTTTTCATTATGTTCCTTTCAATGTTACAATACATATTTATACATGCTGAAGCATCCAATACCATGGACCGAAAACCATCGCGTCCAAAACCATGGACCGAAAACCATCTCATCCAAAAAACATGTGCGAAAATCATGCACAAAACCATGGGTGGGTCCGCCCAACCTAACATAGGGTCCAAAACTAAAATTTTACGGGGCGCTGCCCTGGACCCCATAATGTGGGGTTACGGGTACCCTCAAACCCCCTGTTAACTATGTGGAAAGAATATAACACAACCCAACAATCTCCCA
Organism: Pinus taeda; assembly: GCA_000404065.3. Taxonomy (NCBI): domain Eukaryota; kingdom Viridiplantae; phylum Streptophyta; class Pinopsida; order Pinales; family Pinaceae; genus Pinus; species Pinus taeda. The sequence continues at coordinate 21,834 of APFE030651507.1, forward strand.
CTTGTTGTTTTCTTTCCACAGGGGGCCACAGGAGAGCTCGGTCATTTTTCCAGCCCTGAAACACCCATTGTTTCTTTACACCAAGAGAACTTCTTAGAGCTAACAGATTTTGTCAATGCATCTGCAGTATTCTTCAAGGTGTCCACATTTACCAGCAACACCTTTTTGTCTTCTATCATATCCCTCACAAAGTGATACTAAACATCAATGTGCTTTGTCTTTGAATGATAAGCAGGGTTCTTTGCCAAGAAAATTGCACTTTGGCTATCACAGTCTATCCTTATAGCTCCATGTACTAACCCCATACTTGAACACAATCGTTGCAACAAAATTGATTCCTTGCTTGCATGAGTGGCTGCCATGTACTCTGCCTCTGTACTTGATAGTGCCACTACAGATTATTTCTTACTCATCCAACTGACTGCACCTCCAAATAGGTTAAACACATACCCACTTGTAGATCTTCTCTGATCCAGATCTCCAGCCCAGTCTACATCATCAAAGCCACGAATATCCAACACTCTGTCCAATCCTGGTCTTTCTTGGTAGCACAAATCATAATCACTAGTGCCACACAAATACCTGAAAACCCGCTTTACTAATGTCCAGTGCTCCTTCCCTAGTTTTGACATAAACCTGCTCAATACTCCCACTACATGTGCAATGTCTGGTCTAGTACAGACCATTTCATACATCAAGC
>APFE030651514.1:0-15189 GCA_000404065.3 Pinus taeda
TTCTATTATATTACAAAAAAGTTACAGTGAGTTACATTCGCCACCCTGAGTTGGCTCCTTGAGCATTTTAACATTCTGAGACCTATACTGAGCCTGAGAAAAATGGAACTATGAAACTGTCCGCTGACTAGAACCATCCATAACTGAACCCCAGACTAGAACCAGCCAAAACTTAACCTTCCACTCCTTGCCATAGTGAGAGAGGAGCGTACAGACCCCGACATGACCGACATAGCTTGACATTGCCAACGCAGACTTTAAAATTGACATTATAGACACAGGCTTTATAAGCAACTTTAAAATTGAAATTACAGACGCAGATTGACTCTCATTACTGACTATTGAAGCTACAATAACGACCAAAAACTGAACCCAGAGGAACCATACCACCCCGAACGACCGAGCCGCTTGCCTAGGTGCATGGGTTTGGTGGCTCCTCCACCGCTGGACTGATGAATGCACCTGGTTGCTCCTCTTCCACTGTGCATCCATAGGAGTCTGAGTCTGAAGCGCTCGTGTCTGTGTATGGCGCGTCTTCTCTCTCAGGCTCGCTTGGTCCGGCTCGTTCTCCCGCCACCGCACCCATGGCTTCCAGAGGTTGTAGTCGCTGACCCGGAACAGGCGAGGGTGGCCGTGGTGCTGCATGGGCTTCTGGTCGGGCAGCATGGTCGCATTTCTCAATTCGTACTGAGACAAAGTATACCGCATTGTCCAGCCGACACGGGATTCGGAAGCGGGTTGCCAGATGCCTCCCGAATGGACACACCCTGGCTCTTCCTCTTCCCCTTCCTCGTCCGCGCGCTCGGCGAGCTCCGGGAGAGCGGATTTCCTCCTCGGATGCTGAGGAGCGTGGCGATGATGCCCGCCCTCTGGCACCTCCTCTGGAGCCTCCCCGTATGCAAGCACCACGCTGCCGCTCACATGGCATCCTGTGAGCAACACAGAACCAATTCTACCCAGAGATTGCGAATGTTGTGCACCACTGTGGATGATGGACCCTTGCAACAGCTCACACACCAAATTACACACCAAATTCAGAAGGAGAGATGGAATATGGATATAAGCAGCCTTGCTTACCACCCTAGTCGCAAGCCGAGCCCTTTCAGGAGCTACGTGGAGTGAGCTGCTTCCGGAGGGCCGAGCAGACCAGAACCAGAGGACCAAATCTTGAACCAGGACACCGAGGGATGGAAACGCCGCGACACTCAGATCTTCTGGAGGTCGAGGGCGATCGTGAACCATGCAGCTATCAGACTGAACGACATACCATGCTTCCACCTCCAACACAGAGCCACGAATTCCCTTCGAAACCGGGCTTAAAACCAGGGCCTCCGGAGCTGAGGGCCGAGGTCTGTGTTTGGGCTTATGCCTCCTTGGTTCTAACATCCAAGAACCAGGCACCCCACTTACCAGCGTGATCAGACAGAACTCTCTGCGCACAGAGCTTCGCTCTCACCGAACCCCTCTCATCGTCGATCTGAGACAACTAACCGATATATCCCTGCACCTAGAAATTCTCCCTCCTCCTCCATTAATGCTGGCTGGACCGAATGACCGCCTTCTCGAGGCTTCGGGCCACTTGGCTCGAGCTGGCGGCCACTTGGCATTTAATGAGGCCGCCTCCTCCATTATTGCATCACATAACACCCGCATCCGAGGATATTTATAATTTTATTATTCATATAAAATAAAGATTACAGTGAAAGTACCAAATTTTATTAAAATAAATAAAGATTTTTTTTTAAAACAAATTATAAAATTAAAAAGGTAGTTTTATATATATAATATGTGGGAAAAATTATAAATAAATGTTAATTAATTAAATATTAATATAGAATAAAAAATACTACAATAATTTTAAAAGTTAAATTTAAATTAGGTATTAAAATGTAGTATATATATATATATATATATATATTTATTATAATAAATATAATAATATATATATATATATATATTATAATATATAATATAGTATATTATAAATATATATGTAGACAATTTTATGATTATTAATGTTATATAACAAATAATTGAAATCAAATATAAAAATGTTCATATATTGAATAGGGTTTTAAAAATTAATAAATAATTGAGTATTTTAAAATTGTGATTTTATTATTATATTTAAAATTTCCTAAATAAAAATATAAAAAGAATATTTTCTTTATATTTAAAAAGGAACTTCACTTTACTACTAGAATTTTGTGATATAAATTCTCTATTAACGAGGCCAACCATGTGAAGGTGGAAGTTCATTTGCCCCCTCCCCTCAACTCCTAATTTACGGTTATACTACTATATCACTCATTACTCATCACTCCCCCAAACCCACTTCCTATGTGATTTCCCTAAGCAGCATATTAAAGTTCGTTTGATCTACCCCATCAATTGTAGCTTATATAATATTACTATTTCACTCAACACTCTCCAATCCCCCCATTTAATTTATTGTGCAATAATTTAAAATTGAAAATAGACATCAAGTTTTGATCATTACAAAAATATTACTGCAAATACAAAAAGATACCATATAAAATTTTTCTCATTCTCACACAAATTCTCACATTCCAAGCACATACACAATCACAATGAACAAATGACAAATAAACAAACAACCCAATCAAACATCAATCATCATTACATTCAAAAATATAATAGATATACAAGCATCACATCAAATTTTCATCATTCCATTAAAAAACATATAGATACACAAGTACTCAAACATCATATCACATTTTCATCATTACATAAAAAGCATTGTAAATACACAAACATATAAACATTCCTTCACATTTTATTACACACAAGATTGTAAATACACAAAAAACAATGTGATGAAGAATACAAACACACAATCATAAATGCATACAATCAAGAATACAAACACATAATAATACATGTGTACGACCAAGAATACAAGCACACAAACAATCAAGAGTACAAATGCACAATGAAAAATGCCTACAATCAAGAGTAGAAACACATAACATACAACTCGACCATACAAAAATTCAATCACTAAATAGGTATACACATGTTTTTGCAATTACTATATACTAATCAATAAATGTACATACAATAAAGACATACAACTTGATCATACACAAAACACATCAATCAATGTATACAATAAAAACATACAAATCGATCATACAGAAATTCAATCATTCAATAGGCATACATTTTTTTTGCAATTACTATACACCAACCAATCAATGTACCTACAATAAAGACATACAGCTTGATCATACACAAAACACATCAATCAATGTATATAATAAAAACATACAACTCGACCATACATAAATTCAATCACTCAATAAGCATACAATTTTTTTTGCAATTAATATGCACCAACCAGTCAATGTACATACAATAAAGACATACAACTTTATCATACACAAAACACATCAATCAATGTATACAATAAAAACATACAACTCGATCATATAGAAATTCAATCATTCAATAGGCATACATTTTTTTTCCAATTACTATACATCAACCAATCAATGTACATACAGTAAAGACATACAACTTGATCATACACAAAACACATGAATCAATGTATACAATAAAACCATACAACTCGATTATATAGAAATTCAATCACTCGATAGGCATCCAATTTTTTCTTGCAATTACTATACACCAACTAATCAATGTACATACAATAAAGACATTCAATTTGATCATACACAAAACACACCAATCAATGTATACAATAAAAACATACAACTCGATCATACAGAAATTCAATCACTCAATAGGCATACAACTTTTTTTGCAATTACTATACACCAACCAATCAATGTACATACAATAAAGACATACAACTTGATCATACACGAAACACATCAATCAATGTATACAATAAAAACATACAACTTGATCATATAGAAATTCAATCACTCAGTGAGAATGCAAATTTTTTTGCAATTATTATACACCAACCAATCAATGTACATACAATAAAGACATACAACTTGATCATACACAAAACACATCAATCAATGTATACAATAAAAACACACTACTCGATCATACAAAAATTCAATCACTCAATAGGCATACAACATTTTTTTGCAACTACTATACACCACCCAATCAATGTACATTCAATAAATTGAACCACTAAATAGGCATCCAAAAATTGTGCAATTATCACAAAAACCCATGGTTGGAAAAATATTATATTGATTAAATCAAATGCAGGTTGATTTAATATTAGGTTTGCAATGAACATGTTGTAACTATTTATATATATGCATTATTTGATACTTTTAATCTACAATCTATTAAACTAAAACTATCTAGTTCTAAAATAAACAAATAAAAGCAAATGAAAAGTAAGGTGGAAAGAGGGACACAAACCCTTGAGGATAGCCATGGTCCATCCTCAAGAGCAATGAGAAAGGGCTTTGAGCCCTTTCAAACAAAACAATACTTTTTATTATTATGGTGTTTTTAGAGTAATTACATAATAAAGATGAAAAATAAATGAATGCTAGTTTATTTTGGGTCATGATAACATAATGAATTCATAATGACATGTAGATATGTCATCTATCCTAGCATGCTTGTACATTCTTCATGTGCTTTCTTATCATCTGCCAAAAAAACAACAACAATTATTAAAATTTAGTGGTCATCTATACCATATCTCTAAAGTAGCAAAAACTTTATGAAGAATCAAATTTAATACATTAGGCAAAGTGACCAACATAAATTGATAATTGAAAGGCAGTGAATAAATTGAAAGCTCATATCGAGCTTTGAATTTACCTTTGCACCATTTACTCTAAGTTCTAATGTAACCTTGATATGCCCATGCAACACAAGTCATCATATAGCCTACAACCCATTTGCACATATTCATCAAATTAAAAGATATAATCAATTAAATGCAAACAGTCCCAGCGAAACATGGAGTTTGGCCTTTTAGAATTTGGAAAGGGAAAATAATTATTTTTCTTGACTACTAAAGAGAAATAAAAATACAACAATAAATAGATTTACTATCAAATCATTTATATGAAAATAAATAGATTTCTTATCAAAATAATCACAGCTATCTCCGTAATTCTATTTGTTATCATAATCATCACAGCTATCACTCTAAATTATAAATGAATGGGCATACCAAAAAAAATCCAATAGTCAGTCAAGGAAATGTTGTTTTCCTTGTGCTTAGATTCAATGTCCACGTATGTACAAGGGATGATCCGGGAGAATGGGCAGTGCATTGGGAGACCCAACAACCAACCGTAAGCCCACTACTCTATTTGGCAAGGTCTCCACCACACATGTAAAGGTAAAGGTGATTGGAGAGAAGAATCCAAATATAAACACAGAAATTTAATCTGAACAGTTATGATCGATGAAATTTGTGAGTATGTCACATCCAAAGACAAAGCCACATACAGAAAATTCACAACGTTATGAGTATGTCACATCCAAAGACAAAGCCACATACAGAAAATTCACAACGTTAAAAAGATAGATGAAATTTGTGAGTATGTCACATCCAAAGACAAAGCCACATACAGAAAATTCACAACGTTAAAAAGATAGACTCGGGCGTTTTACTATTTTGGAGTGAATTGAGTATTATTGGCAAGCTGACTCTGGCGTTTTACTATTTGGAGTGAATTGAGTACTATTGGCAGGTTCATAGGAAACAGTGAAATATTTCAAAATAGCCCACACCGTTGCAACTTAAAGTGGGACAGCAAAAAAAATCACACAGAAAAACTTGGTTGAAAGTTTCCAAAGCGAAAGGAACTCATCATTAAAAATTGTTAAATGCTTTTTTATGTACATATTTCGATGAACTTAACAAATATTTTGTTAAAGCATTTTAATGCCAACCAAATTAAGAATGATTAAATACACAGAGAAAGCCCAGTATTTGAGCAAATTTACCAAATTATGAATTAAAAAATAGGTATGGGGTTTTATGTAATCTCATATGTACAGGGTAATTTGGTCGTGGGTGAGATTGGATTAGATACTGAGCCTTTGCATCCGTATGGAGGGTGTCTGGAGAGCTAGAGAGGATAAAGGGATGACCCAACAACTGAGCAGCCTTTGCATCCGTATGGAGGGTGTCTGGAGAGCTAGAGAGGATAAAGGGATGACCCAACAACTGAGCAGCCTCTGCATCAATATGGAGGGTGTCTTGGGGAAGATGGAGAGGATAAAGGGGTGACCCAAATCAAATCCGTGCCTATAGAAAAAACTTGAGCCATTAAATTACAAATCCAACATAATCCAGAAATTCAACATAAACCAAATATATTGAATCCAAATATAAACCCAGAAGTTCAATATAAACCAAATGTATTGAATCCAAATATAAACCCAGAAATTCAATCTGAGTAATATGGAAGGGCACATGGAGACATACAAGCAGAGGGATCTAAGCTATAGTTAGAGAGCCAAAGAATAGGCAGCACGACCGGTGAAGTTTCACTACCCGATTCCTGAACATCGGGAAGGGATACCCTCCAGAATCCAACCCCACCTCCTGAACCTACTCATTCTCAATCTCCTGGGCTTCAGCTAAGAATATAGATTTTTGGATAATAGCTAGGTTCAGTCTTCAGCTACGAATGATAAAATAAATCAGTGAAGAGCAAGCCACGAAATGATAAAATAGCTAGGTCCAGGCTTCAGCCACGAATATAGATTTTTGGATAATAGCTAGGTTCAGGTGTCAGCTACGAATGATAAAATAAATCACTGAAGAGCAAAGCCATGAATGATAAAATAGCTAGGTCCAGGCTTCAGCCACGAATATAGATTTTTGGATAATAGCTAGGTTTAGGCTTCAGCTACGAATGATAAAATAAATCACTGAAGAGCAAGCCACTAATGATGAAATAAATCAGTGAAGAGCGTTGCTGGGGCCTTGGATGTAATAGCTAATGCAGATTGCATCAATAATTCAGTGCAAAAACTGAGATAGGAGAGAAGCTTACCCACTTTTACAAGAAATTCAAAGAAATACATTGCAATCTGAACAAACATACAATCCCAAATCATGTGAACAACTATTTTTACTGTTTCAAAAGCGAAAGGAGGACAACAATATCTGATGACTAAAAATTGTTAATTGTCTTAACAAATCTTTTGTTAAAAAATCTTATGGCCAGCAAAATATACCGTACGGCGTAAAATAAAAATTAAGAATGATTAAATACAAAGAGTGCCCAATATTTTAGAAAATTTACCAAATTAGGAATAAAAAAAGTTCTGGGGTTTTATGTAATCTCCTATATTCTGGCTAAGTTGGCCTGGGTGAGATTGGATTAGATACTAAGCCTCTGCACCGGTATGGAGGGTGTCTGGGGGCTGTAGAAGATAAAGGGGTGACCCAACAGCCTCTGCATCAGTGTGGAAGGTGACCCAACAGCCTCTGCATCAGTGAATGATAAAATAAATCACCGAAGAGCGTTGCTGGGGACCTCGGATTTAATATGCTTAATCTAGAAATAGCTAATGCATAAACAATCCCTTATATTATTTACTAAGCAGACAGAAAGATAGCAGAGAAACTTACCCACTTTACAAGAAATTCAATTCAATCTGAACAATCTCTTAATCACACATGCAATCGACAATGACTTTAAAACAGAGTCAGTCAAGAAAATGTTGTGCTTACCTCTGAGGGATGAATCCACATTGATAGACATGATATTTGCAAACATTGATAGACATGATATTTGCAAGCGTTACAACGTTGCTCAAGCCCTAGGTAGCAGGAATAATCTGGGAGAATAGACGTGCATTGGGAGACGATGCGTAAAACAAATGTTGTGACCGAGCAACCCATCGTAAGTCCACCGCAACAACGCAGAAACCAGTTCTGGAGCAAGCACCGGCCTATGCACCATATACGAAGCTGTAATTACGCCCTTCAAAACAAAACCGGGTAAGCTAAGGGTCGCTGTTAACTCCATCTTTTAACACCAGGCTCTCAGGAACTTCTCATCCAGAAAAATGCTTCGACGCCGACCATATTCGAAAGGCATGCCCGATTTCTCTCGCTTTCTGTGCAACGAGAGATTTATGATGCCGCCTCAGATGATCTAAGTTAAAAAACCAAATAACATGGATTCAGATTCAGATGATCTAATTTAAAAACCCAAGAAACCACCTCACCGTGGATGCCCTAACATTTAATTTAATAAAAACCAAGAAACATGGATACAGAGGATCTAAGTTAAAAAACCAAGAAACTGCCTCACCATGGATGCAGAGGATCTGATCTAAAAACCAAGAAACCACAGGTTCTGCGTAATAAAACGCTCCCGGTGGACATTATTCGACGATGGTCACCGCTCAGATCCAACTGCGATATTGGCCGGCCCTGTTTCTCTCCATTTATGCGCAAATTGGCGATGTTGAAGATCTAATTTAAGAAACCCAACAACACTGAACATCTCAATTTATTTACAGGAATCGAGCTATGCCAGTGATTTTTCTAAAAATCAAATTGATTCCTCTCTCATTTAGCTAATCTAGTTTGCAACCCACAACTCATAATAAGAGTGATCCATACAAAGAGTTTGAAAATAAATTTACCGGAATGCCTCATTTACCTGTCATCGAGTCAGACAGATGCGCATTTAACTGTGATCCCTGGGCAGAGTTGTCTTGATTCAATAATTGACGCGCTACCTACCTCTTTCTGTACATCTCAAGGAACACAAGCACGCCTCTGCCTCTCAAAGAATACAAGCACACCAGACAGACACACACCAAACAGATGACGAAAACAAACATAACAACAGAGACCTCCAGACACACACACACACAACATATGGACCTCCAGACACACCAGACGCACTAGGCTGACCACACAATCCAGGAAACTCCGAGGAGAGGAGGAGAGGCACTGCAATGCCAATGCCAATATGAATCCAGAAATTGAATATAATTAAAGCGATTAACATCCTTGACCGTTGAGATAACCTGTTCGATAAGAGCGGAGCGCTAGGATTACAACGCTGGTTATCTCGTAGATGATGATGATGCCAATTCTGTTTGCAACCGATGACTCAAATTATCTTTTAAATGATGCCATTTCTGTTTGCAACGGAGGGCTCAGATTATCTCTTACATTTTTTTTTAGCTTTTTTTAATAGCTACACAACAAAAGTACAATCTAGGTCATCAAACTAAAAATAGTAATAAAAGCACAATCCATGTCATTTAACTAAAAATAGTAATAAAAACACTCTCTATGTCATCTAGGTAAAAATTGAATAGTAATAAAAACACAATCCATGTCATCTAACTAAAAATAGTAATAAAAGCACTATCTATGTCATCTAGGTAAAAATTGTCCTTTGATAAGCACTATGACAATGGGTGTTCCCACCTTCCTCGTGTTGCTAATGGTCAATGCCTAAACTTCTATTTCTGAAACTACTGGCATTTTTAGAATCTACCAAACAATTAGGTAGTTGGAATCAACTTGAAGAATGTTAAGATGAGCTTGTGTTAACACTCTTGGACACGTATCTACAACATTTTCTTCTCATGTTCATATCTTCTTTTTTTATCACAAAGATATTTACTAGTTTTGCTATGAAATTAGTTCAAAATCTTAATGATTCTCTTCCTACTCCACTGTTAATTCTTTTTTGTGGGCTTCATAATTCGTTCTTTCCTTTTCCACATTTGTTCAAAATGTCATTTACCTAAATGTAATCTCTCATATGTCAACACCTATATGTTGATGAATTAATCAAGCCCTAATACAGTTCAGACAATTGAATTAAATACTTCATAATCGCAAGTATAATATTTCATCCAAGGCATCCAAAATTCAAATTTGATATCTTCTTGGAGCATATCATAGCTTTGATACCAAAATGAAATGGTCCCACTCGCAATAATATTGTTCTCCCTAAACAACAACAACAAACCCTTTTGCATAAACTATACTTTAAGTTTTCTTTCTCACATCGATGCAAAGCTCAAACTCTTCCCAATTTCCTTATTGGAACATCCCTCCTAAATATCTTCAAAGACGCTAGCTTGTTATTGCTCACAATCAAGAAACACCTAGTTTGACTAGCGAAGGGAAGAAGAAACATCAATTTTATCATTGGAGATATTGTCATTTTGATAATGAATGATGTGACTTGTAGGAAAAAATGGTCAATGCCTTTCTTATTGAACAACATCAAACAACTGTGAAGTGTTGACATTAATGATGCATACCTATATATTCATGTTAATAATTCAACCTCCACTCACCCTTAGTGGGTTCTCATGGCGTAAAGCTACTATGAGAACAAGAATGAAGCTCCCTTCACTTAACAATTTATAGATCAAGCAACAACTTGCACAATTAATCATAGAAGAATGGAGCTCTCATCACTTAATTGTTTCTAGATCAAGCAACAAATTGCACAATTAATCATAGAAAATAGAAACAAAAAGAACCTGCTTTCTCAACAATTGATTGAAGAATTCCAAATTTTTACCACTCATCTCCAACCATATCATATTGGATGGGTCCACGAAGCAGTACCTACTTTATGTTTGTAGTGTTGTCTCAGATTTACAATTAGACCATTCATTTATACAGTTGATTGTGATCTTACACCCTTCTATTGTTGAGATGTGATATTTGTCGAGCCCTACCAGTTTCACAAAAAGGCACAAAATTGTGGGTATTATAACTTCTACAAGCTTTGCAAGGATAACAATATCTATAATGTCATCTCTTCTTTCACTTTTTCTACATTTTTTAGAAGATAAGTTATTAACCATATCAGAATTTCTCTGGTGGCATCAGAAATAGGCAGTATTAGTGGCTCCCTACGCACTGTTCTTCCTCCCATATTGCCTGAATTCTACACACTATAAGTTAGCACAGGTAACACAGCAATAGACAGAGTCAGCGATGGAACAGCAAGTCATTATGATCATTATATCGGATGATATTTTTCAGCATAAATACCATTAAATACTTGCTATTATGGAATGTCATATAGTTCGGCATAACCAAATAAAGGACTGACACACATGCATAAGTAGTTTGGGAGTCACCCTCGCCCCCCTTTGAAATGATAGGTCGTCTTCGACCTAGTGAATGAAGGAAAATCATGCTGGTGGCGACATACAGGGATGATGGGAATGGTAAGGTACGCCTATTTATGAAAGGATCACAAGAGATATCAGAGTGCTAAAATCAATGTATCAATTAGTGAAGAGATGCTATGAGGTGATTTTGAAAAGGGAAAAAGGACATCTGACACAAAAAATATACTTTACCATCATCATTCCACTTAAAGCTTATTATGATTGATTTTTTTAGAAGATATCCATGCATAAAGGTTCAATATAAATTAGGAACATAATCGCTCTGTAGTAAAGATACCAAATAAGGAAAGGGACTTAAAATAACTATTGATGTTGGAAATATGACTTCAATACCATCATCAGAGCTTCTATTGCCTGCAGGCATCTATAGCCTTGACAGAGTTGCTTTCTAACCCTTTGGAACCATGGTCCTTTATGTATAATAGGGAAAGTGCATTATGATATCAGAGTGGAGACCAATATGTTGGCTTGGTGACCAGATGAACACATTGCTATTCACTAGGAAGGAGCAAAAGGTGGGTAGGCCAGCTTGTGATGAGACTTCTTGTTGCAAGGACTTTTTATTTCTTGATTCATCCATTGAATCATATCCCTAGTGTGGTGGCCATAGTGGGAATGCCACTTTGTTTCTTCCTTATGATCATGGTAGACTGGCTCGTGATGAGACCCCATATCCTCCATCTGTAACAAAATCATACAATTGTTAGTATATATATATATATATAGAACAACACTTCCTATTTATACATAGAGGGTGGCTCAACACTCCTTAGGAGTAGGAATGGCGGAAGAAGTCTAAACATATCAAATAGAAGAAAGTATGCCCTCAACCTTATTTGATGATAATGAACAAAGAGAGTTATAGGGTTTAAGGAAGAACCAGCATGGCACAAGTAATCAATCTCTTTGATTTATAATGGAAATGAGGGCAGTGAAGTGATATAGATGGTTGTGTCGATTCTTTTTCAATCAATACAAAACAATATTGTTTAAAGATGATAATATTCAATACTTTCTTGTTCCAGTAACCCTCAGATTTGTATCCTTTCATATATATTTGTATCCTTGTGCTTGATAGAGGGTCATAAAAAGTGAAATAATATTCACAAAGTGTTTATTTCCTAAAGAAAACCTCACACAAAGAGTGTTGTTCCTTAAAGGGAATAGTAACTGTTCCCTGTAAGGAACAACGAATGAAAAATACACGCGGATGGTGTTGTTCCGTGTTGGGAACAGCAAAAGGATATATACATGATGGTGTTGTTCCTTATAGGGAACAATAGTTGTTCCTTAGGAGGAATAGCATGAAGAAAAATTGCACACTAAAACTGTTGTTCCTTAGAGGGAACAACAATTGTTCCTTAGAGGGAACAGTAGTTGTTCCTTATAAGGAACAACGAAAAGAAAAAAGTAATTAGACTTGAAATTGTTGTTTCTTAGAGGGAACAACAATTTTTCCTTAAAAGGAATAACAATTGTTCCTTATATGGAATAGTGGAAAAACAGATGAAAATGAAACTGTTGTTCCTTAGAGGGAACAACGGCCGATATTCCTTATAGGGAACAACAATTGTTCCTTCAAGGGAACAGTGAGAAAACAAGTCCAAACGACACTGATGTTCCTTAGAGGGAACAATGAGAACAAATCCAAACGAAATTGATGTTCCTTAGAGGGAACAACAGCTATTCCTTAGAGGGAACAACAGTTGTTCCTTAGATGGAAAAAAAAAAAGAATATACACGAAATTGTTGTTCCTTAAAGGGAACAATAGCTGTTCCTTAGAGGGAACAACAGTTGTTCCTTAGAGGGAACAACATCTATTCCTTAAAGGGAACATAAGTTGTTCCTTAGATGGAACAGTGAGAAACAAATACATATGGGATTGTTGTTCCTTAGAGGAAATAGTAGTTGTTCCTTAAAGGGAACAACAACTTTTCCTTAGAGTGAACAACAACCGTTCCTTAGAGGGAACAACAACCGTTCCTTAAAGGGAACAGCAGGAAAACAAATCCATACGAAACTATTGTTCCTTAAAGGGAACGACAAATTTCCTTAGAGGGAACAACAAGAAAACACATACACATGAAACTGTTGTTCCTTAGAGGGAACAACAATTGTTCCTTAGAGGGAACAACAACTGTTCCTTAAAGGGAATAGTACGAAATCAAATATATAGGGAACTGCTATTCTTAGAGGGAATGGTAGTTGTTCCTTAGACGGAAAAGCAACTATTCCTTGAAGGGAACAACATGAAAATAAAATATATAGGGAACTGCTATTTCTTAGAGGGAATGACAGTTGTTCCTTAGAGGGAACAACAATTGTTCCTTAAACGGAACAACACGAAAATATGTACACAAAATTGTTCTTCCATAGAGGGAACAACAATTGTTCTTTGGAAGGAACAACAATTGTTCCTTAAAGGGAACAACATGACGAGAATCCATAAAATCATTGTTGTTCTTTAGAAGGGACAACAACTATTCCTTAAAGGGAACAACAACTATTCCTTAGAGGGAACATCAAAGGAAAAGTAGAAAAAAAGAGAATTTATATACAATTTATAAAAGCAAATTCAATCAACATAGAAAGAAAATTTTATGTACAAATTTCAAAAACAAATGAATTATTCACTGGGTCTATGCTAAGGACAGGTTGCCCTCCTCAGTAAGAATCTGTATGGTGGAATCTTCCCGTAATTGTTGGCAAAAGGACTCCTTGGTAAGCGGTTTGTGATAGAGTCGTACTCGATGTCCATTCGCTTTAAAAGACTAGCCAGACCCATCAATGGTGGCTAATGTGAGGGTGCCATTGTTATCCACCTTTTATATCTCATAAGGTCCTAACCATCTGGTCTAGAGTTTTCCCAGGAAATCTTGGAACCTAGAATCATACAGGAGTGCCCAATCTCCTTCGTGGAAGATCTTCTTTTTGATAAGGGCATGATGCCATTTCGCTCTTTGTTGTTGGATTAGTGCAGTGTGTTGAAGAGCTGTTAGCCAGATTTCATCCAATTCATTGATTTGATGTAGCCTATTAATCTGTGCTTTGCTTAAGTCCAAGCCTACCTCCTGAGCTATCCTCAATGTCTGGATTTCAAATTCAATTGGGAAGATAGGTTCTTTGCCAAACACTAGTTGATATGGGGAATATCCCATGGTATTTCTCCATGTCTTGCGGTATGCCCACAAGGCTTCGAGTAATCGGGTAGCCCAGTCATGTCTATGTGATGCAATTGTCTTTGTTAGTATTGCCTTGATTACCTTATTAGTGCTTTCTACCTACCCATTTTCCTGTGAGAGGTATGGAGTCGTGATTCTGTGTATGATATGATGATTATTTAATGTTGCAGCGATCTTATGGCCTATGAATTATGGTCCTCCATCGGTAATTACCTCTCTAGGCAAGCCATATCGCACAAATAGTTGGAAAATAAAGTGGATTACCGAGTCCTCTGTTGCCCTTGGTAGTGCCTCTGCCTCCACCCATTTAGTCACATACTCTGTTGCAACTAATATATATGTCTTTTGATTAGATGATGGGTTTTTTGGATCGATGAAATCTAACGCCCATCGCTCAAAAGGTTCAATGACTATCTACAGGTGCAAGGGCATCTCATCAGATTGCCCAGGGCATCCCATTCTTTGCCAACTGTCGCATGTCTGGACAAACTTCTTAGCATCTTTAAAAATGGTGGGCCAATAATAGCTCATCTGTAATACCTTGTGACCAGTCCAGTGATCTACAAAATGTCTGCCGCAAGGCCCATCGTGGCAATCTTTCAGGATGTCAAAGATCTCTTCTTCCCTGATGCATCTTCTAATGTGCATATCGGCCCCTGTATGAAATAAATAGCCTCTGATCCAAGAGAATCACGTGTTGCACTGTACTATTTGTTTTCTTTCATTAGGAGTCAAGTGCTTAGGTAACTTGCCCACTGCCAAGTAATTTGCGACATTCGCATACCACGGTGTTTTCACAGTTACAACAAATAAATGTTCATCAAGAAACTGGTCTTCTACTGCTGCCAAGTCATCTGTCTTTGGCATTCGTGAAAG
>APFE030651520.1:9980-39738 GCA_000404065.3 Pinus taeda
AAAATAGACTCCGCCCATATGTCTAAAAATATAGGTCCATCTATTTTTACCAACATGACCAATCATCCATAAATAGCATCCTGCAACTCATAGACCATGAACCATATGTCTAAAAATAGACTTTGCGCCAAAAATAGCTTGCGGGCCCACTTAGTGAAGTTGCTTCTTTTCACTAAGCTCCATCATCTTGTTGCATTTTCAACAGGATACATTGCAATGTAATATAACATTGTGACGTTAGATGCATTTGTGTACCCTTCCGAAGTCACAATATGTTCGATTATGAATATTAATAAATAATATTAATAGGAAATTATGTTTTGTCGAAGTTGAACACTGTTGATTGTCAAATATAGTGAAATATAGTCGAACATATTCAACCACAATATTAAAAGTGGCCGACAACATTTTGTAATGTTAGATTGCGAAGTTGGAGAGATTGCAATGTAACGTAAAATTGTGAGAATGGTTAACATTGTAACGTTGTACAATCAAACATATTTGAACATATTCAACTATAATATTGAATGTGGTTTAACACATTTTGTGATGTCTGATGATGACATTGGACAAATTGCATTGCAATATAACGTTGTGACAATGGTTATCATATTGTGACGTTGGATAAATTTATGTACAATTTGAACATCACAATATTAATATTAATATTAATATAATTATTATTATTAGTCACCTTTATTAATATTAATATTGTTATTCTTAAACATTTTTAAATCTTGATTGTGACCAATTGAGGATGACCTTAGTTGACTAAGGTTGAGAATGTTTGACTTTGGTTAATGATGGTTAACAATATTTGAATATGGTCGAGTTATGTTGACTAAGGATGGCTATGAGTGAACAAGGTTGTGTATTGTGAAATATGGTAAACATAGGGTTGACCATGTTTGATCATGGTCAACTATTTAAACATTGGCTACAATGGTTGACTTTGTTTAACTAATGTGGTTGATTTTTGTTGACTATTAATATTAATCAATAATAATAATAGACACTTATGTTTGACGAAAGTTGAAGATTGTTGACATAGTCAAACATATTCAACCACATTAGGTAGCTAATGTGTCTTAAACCATATTAATATTATTAAACATTTTAATTAAACATTAAATATATGTGAGAATGGTTTAACCATGGGTGAACATGGCTATGTTTAACAATTGTTTGATAATGGTTGAGCATAGTTGACTATAGTTGTCCATGTTCAACATGTTTTGAACATCCTTGATTACGGTTTGACTATGAATGACTATGGTTAATGATTGTATGACTATGATTGACTATGATCGATGATTCTACGAATATGGTTGACCATGGTTTGACTAGGGTTGATCATGATTAATTATGGTTGAACATGGTTTGATTATGATTGGCCGTCATTTGACTATGGTTTGAATATGATTCGACTGTAGTTGACCACATTTTGACTGTGCTTTATCTATTTTTAACCATTATTTAACTATGTTTACCATTGCAATGTCACTTGTAGATGGTTAGTCATGGTTCGACTATGGTTAACCCTAGCCATCTACTATAGGTTTACGCTGGTTGATCATGCTTGACGATGGTTAACCTATACGGTTATCCATGGTTAATCGATGTTGACCATGGTTAACCATGATTGATATGTTATATTACATATTAAATCATTATTACATATCAACCACATTATTATACTATCCTTTTTTTGCTAATACAAGAGTTGGACCTTCTATTTCATTAATAAAATACAAAATTTACATCACTCCACAAGGAGATATGGACTAAGGAAGAGACCCAAAAGCCAAGCAGAGCACGAGCCCGAGGTAGAAGCTTCTACCCCTATAAACCCAATCCTCCAAATTCATATAAGCCAAAAAAACAGTTGAAGTCGGCATCAGAACCTAAGCAATGGTATAACCGGATACCATATTCATAAGACCCACCATAACATTAAGTATCCCGCCAGGTACCATATTCATCCTGATAAGAAAATAGCACATTAACACTTCCCACCATCTAGAATACCAACCTGCTTGAACAAGCACAACCGTCGATCCACTTCGTTTGATCTGACGGTTGAGGATCCAATATCACCGAACATTAGCATGCGATGAGGGAAGTATTCTAGCTGACCCCACCACCACGTGTAGCCCACTATATGGAATTGCTTCAAAATCGGAAATACCATTTCCTGCTTCCTAGGCCTGTGATTGCCTGAAAACTGCCCCCATCTCGGTAAAACAATCACAGACGGGAAATCCCTGGTATTGAGGCCTCCAAGAGTGCTTGAGTACCAACCTTTCGATGCGAATTCCTACCAGAATCAAGGAGAGATGAAACTCCTACCAACTTGCCTTTCTTCAAAGAACTAGAGCCACCCGACAGGCTATCACCTAGATTCGCTAAAAGAGTGCTTACCCAGGTTAGGATGGTAGAAAATGGCCCGTAGCCCACTGAATACCTGAAAGTGGAAAATATGAGAAACATAAAGCAGTTGAATCATCTGGACTCCAACTCCATGGCCCTACTCTGAAATACAACCATGTTTTCATCTACCTAGTCATGACAGTTCGCTTTTAACCTACTCTGAGGTAGTTCTTGCCAGCTCAACACAACCCTGTTCTCTGTGTTAATCACACCTTGATTGGCGTGAAGATCCACCAATTTATTGGCTGATCTTCATACATGTTTAAAGATAACCGTACGAAGGCTCTGGAGGTGATGCTGAATCCATTGCAAGCCCTGGATCAGCCGCCAGTTCCTAGAGACTTTTTTCGGCCTTGTTCCACAGCAGATCCTCTTAACCGATTTGATGATTAACTCAGAATCAACTTCAACAATCACGTTTTATCTGTTATCCTATTCCAGGAAATCTAAACACTACTCCATAGCCATCAATTCTTCCATGTTATTGGTGGCTCTTCCTAAATGATAGTAGAATATGAAAAGGATGCTTCCATTCTCATCCCTTAACACACCTCCATAACCTGCGGTGCCCGGGTTGCAGTTTGAAGCCCCATCAATGTTGAATTTCAAAAATCCCTTGGGGGGAGGAAGCTAAAAATCTAGCTCAGAATCTAGGGAGATTACTTTCCTGTACACTCCCTCGGGAATAAGTCCCTGCAAACGCAACTCTCTGAGAATTCTCAAATAAGCTATAGAAGGTGGGTTCTTAGGGAGATTTCGCACAATAATGCCAACTGTTTTCTTGAGTTGTTCTAAGATTTGCTAAAATAGGCATTGGGATGGCCTCTTTTCATTCTTGAAGATTCTATTGTTCCTTCCTTTCCATACATTCCAAATAATGAAGCTTGGCATGATGTCCCGTGTTGAGCTAAGAACTTCATTATCTGAAAAGTTTCTTCTCCATTTGTTTATGGTATTGATGATGCTCCCTTTGTCCCTATCAGTTTGTTGGAAAATGGTGGAAAAAGAATCCCACCAACTGGCAATGAAAATGCAATTGTTGAGAAGGTGCTCCATAGTTTCCTCTTGGGCTTCATAGAGATGACATCTAGAAGGCCCCGGGACACCCCTCTTCCTAATATTATCCTAGGTCAGGATTTTCTTATGTCGAACCAGCCACATGAAGAGTTTAATTTTCATCCCGCCTTGATGTCTTCATACGTCTTTCCAAATCTTATCTGGAGCTTGTGAGTTAAGTTCAAAGAGAATTAGTTTTGCTTCCTTAATAATAAAGGGACCCTTATTATTGTTGCCCCATCTTAGCTGGTCTTGCCCCTCTGACATAAAAATTTTCCTTTGTTCTAACATTTTTTTTAGAGTCTCTGCTTTAGCCTTCAGGGGGCTATAATCCCTAAAAACAAAGTTCCTCTAGGTTCTCCATTTTCCAATACTGTTGGTTTGATCCCAAAAGTATTTTACTTTAGATAACCCTTTGGTGTCTGTATCTTCCTTTAGATCCCTCAAGTCTTCTTTTAACAATGTAGGTTCTTGTTTCCATCTATCCTCCTAGAATAGGGCAAGGTTTCCCTCTCTGATTTCCCAGAAGCTGTGTCCTTAGACTAAGCCCATGTTATCGCAGGCCTTATTCCAAATGTGAGAGCCCTTTCTATATCCTGACATTATTATCAGATCATTGTTTTGCCAAGTGCTGGCGTATTTTTCTTTCCATATCCTTGGCCACTGAGCCTCTGGGTATTTTACCCATCGCCACCATAATTTAGCTCCTAAAACCTTACTTAGAATATCAGGATCATCCAATTAAAGCCCTCCATAGTTTTTAGGTTTGCATATTTTTTCCCATGCTACCAAGGCCCATTTCTTTCTTTCTTCCCCCTTGCCCCAAAGAAAGTCTTTTTGCATGTTTCTGAATTGCTGCAGGACTCCTTCAGGTGCTGGGAGAGCTGATAGCATGAAGACTGGGATTATTCTAGGACAACCTTGGTTAGCACCAATCTACCGGCCAAATTTAAAGATCTCATAGTCCATTACCTGATTTTATCTTGCAATTTGTTAATCACTGGCTCCCAAATGTTCTTGCGTAAAGGCTTGGCTGTTAGAGGAACTCCCAAATATTTTGAAGGGAGTATTCCCCTTTGAAAGCCCAAAATACTGGAAATATTTCTCTGAATAACAATGTGAGTATTAAAGAAAAAAATCTTAGATTTGGAGAGATTAACTTCCATACCTGAAGCCATGGCAAAGTCTCTCAGGATTTTCTTATAAGCTAGAGCTCCCTTGACCTTGGGTATTTTACCTTGCTGCATGGTATCATCAACAAATTGCTGATGTGTTAAGGCCTGACCATCTTCAGAAAGTTGGAGACCTTTGACTTTACCAACTAATTTTGCATGTTTGATAGATTGACCTAGCGCTTCCATCATGAGAATAAAGAGAAAGGGAGAGAGTGGATATCCTTGCGTGAGGACTCTAGAAGTAATAAAAGTCTTTGAGGGAGATCCATTAACAAGAATTGAAAAACTAGGAGAAGTAACAAGGGCCATTACCCATCTGATCTAGTTGTGATCAAACCTAAAAGAAATGAGAAAATTTCTGATATAGGTCCAATTTAGCTTATCAGAAGCTTTGGCTATATCCAATTGAATGACCATTCCAACTTTCCTATTGTTTGTTAGTGAGTGTACCACGTCATGAGCTTGAATGATGTTGTCTAGTATTTGCCTGCCTTCCACATATCCAAATTGTTCAACCGACACCAGGGTAGGAAGAAGAGGCTTGAGTCTATTGGCCACAACTTTGGATATAATCTTGTAGACAACATTGCACAAGGCAATGGGTCTAAACCTATCAGGAGTTTGAGCCAATTCTTGTGTAGGGATCAGGGAGATAAAGTTGGTGTTAAGCGCCTTCAGAATAGTTTTGTCCCTCCTGGAGTCTTCTACTACATTCAAAACATCCTATTTTACTATATTCCAGCAAGATTTAAAGAAATCAACATTGAATCCATCCGAACCTAGTGCCTTACCATTTTGCATTTCTTTTAGGAACTCACTAACCTCCTCTTTCGACACTAGTTTATTAAGGTTGAAATTATCCTCTCTAGTAACCAGCTTGGGGATATGTTTTGATATAGCCCTAATGGATTGTTCTCTATCTGAACAGGTTTCCTATGCAATACCAGGAAAGTGCTGAACTAGCACTGCTTCTATTTCTTCATGAGAATTGAGAAGATTACCTCCCTTGTCCTTGATAGAAGAAATTCTATTGTGAGCTCTGTTCGCCATAGTGGATCTGTGGAAAAATCTAGAATTACATTCTCCTTCTTTTAGCCATTGTACTCTAGATTTTTGCCTCCAAAAAATCTCCTCTTGTTTACATAAGTTCTCCCATTCTTGACGATATTTGGTTGCCTGATCACTTCTATCTTTATCAAAGCCCTCCATGATAAGGGTTTGGTTGAGTTTCGCATTTTTCCCTCAACATATTTTTTTGCTTCAAAAATGTTACCATACTCCTTCTTGTTCCACTCCTTCAGCCTGAGTTTGATGTGTTTTAGTCTTTTTTGAAGTAGGAACATTCTTGTACCCTGAATATTCAACTCTTCTACCCAATAGATGGCTATGTTGTTGATGAAATCTGGGTGGGAGAGCCAGATATTTTCAAATCTGAAAGGTCTATTCCTAGGGGTACCAATGCCCTGAATTTCTAGTTGCACTAGCCAGTGGTCTGAGCCTCCAAAGGGGAGCACTCTTGTAACTATGTCCTTGCCCTTGAGCATAAGATCCTCTAAGATTATGAATCTATCTGATCTGAAGGCCACTTAAGGCTCCCAAATGTTCTTGCATAAAGGCTTGGCCGTTAGAGGAACTCCCAAATATTTTGAATGGAGTATTTCCCTTTGAAAGCCCAAAATTATGGAAATATTTCTCTAAATAACAATGTGAGTAATAAAGAAAAAAATCTTAGATTTGGAGAGATTAACTTCCATACCTGAAGCCATGGCGAAGTCTCTCAGTATTTGCTTATAAGCTAGAGCTTCCTTGACCATAGGGATACCTTGCAGCATGGTATCATCAACAAATTGCTGATGTGTTAAGTTCTGACAATCTTCAAAAAGTTGGAGACCTTTGACATTACCAACTACTTTTGCATGTTTGATAGATCGACCCAACCCTTCCATCATGAGAATAAAGAGAAAGGGAGAGAGTGAATCTCCCTACCTGAGGCCTCTACAAGGAATAAAAGTCTTCGAGGGAGATCCATTAACAAGAATTGAAAAACTGGGAGAAGTAACAAGGGCCATTACCCATCTGATCTAGTTGTGATCAAACCCAAAAGCAATGAGAAATTTTCTGATATAGGTCCAATTTAGCTTATCATAAGCTTTGGCTATATCTAATTGAATGATAATTCCATCTTTCCTATTGTTTGTTAGTGAGTGTACCACCTCATAAGCTTGAATGATGTTCTCTAGGATTTCCCTGCCTTCCACAAATCCAAATTGTTCAACCGACACCAGGGTATGAAGAAGAGGCTTGAGTCTATTGGCCACAAATTTGGATATGATCTTGTAGACAGCATTGCACAAGGCAATGGGTCTAAACCTATCAGGAGTTTGAGCCAATTCCTGTTTAGGGATCAGGGAGATAAATGTGGTGTTAAGTGCCTTCAGAAAGGTTTTGTCCCTCTTGAAGTCTAAAAACGTCCTATTTTACTATATTCCAACAAGCTTTAAAGAAATCAACATTGAATCCATCCGGACCTGATGCCTTACTGATGAGCCCAAAAAATGGATAATTATATGGGCTCATTCAACCTATTAATTCGACTTAATCCACCATTCTCGTTAGTTTATTGCATGTTTTTTATTATATTTATGCTAATAGAGTGAATTGGGTTAGTCATTATGCCAACAAGTCTAATGTGTCCTTTATGCAGTATTTTTGGTCAATTTGGAGACAAAATCAAAGGTTTAAATGAGCACTTGGCAGCCAAATTCGTGGAGAGGATTTTTAGGAAGGCATCCCCTTCATTTATGGGCCCTTACCTCTAATTCTCCACCATCAGAGCGGAGTTCAAGGGCCACCAA
The DNA here is from genome assembly GCA_000404065.3 of Pinus taeda. Classification (NCBI taxonomy): domain Eukaryota; kingdom Viridiplantae; phylum Streptophyta; class Pinopsida; order Pinales; family Pinaceae; genus Pinus; species Pinus taeda. The sequence continues at coordinate 17,497 of APFE030651520.1, forward strand.
ATCAATTATCACAAGGGCAGCCAAGCAAGTCAAGTAGGACTGCTGTTAACTACAAGTTTTGGCAGCCAAGTCCCTAAAGTCTAGGAGGACTGTTTGGGTCCTCAATTTGTAGAAATAAGAAGGCTTAGGGCCTCAATTTGGTTAGCCAGTAGTTAGTCACTTTGTAGGCAGAATTTAGCTAGTTTGTAGTTCGATTTTAGTCAGTAGATTAGCTTTGCATTTAAGCACCTTTTCAAGTTTTCCCTTGTGGACAGTTTTTGATGTAACTCTTCTTTTCTTGCTCAATAAAGATGAATCCAGCTTTGCACCAGATCTAAATATCTCTTAGAAGGCTGTAGCTCTTGTGGTTGGGCCCATATCAAGTGCCCAGTACCTCCTTTTTTACCTTTATGTGTTTTTACTTCATTCTTAGATTAAAATCTGCTATTTAGATTTAAATCTTGCTTTGTTATTTAGATTGCTTTTGATGATTAAAAAGGATTTTTATGTTCAGATTGAGTTGATAGATTAGTAACAGGGAATATCTCCAGAAAAGGGCCAACAAACACTTTTGGTTTCACCTCTTCCTCATTGGATCAGGGGCAGGAATTAAAGTAACCGTGCTGTCCAAAAAAAAACACTAGTTTTGCTCTGCCGTGCAATCATTAGTGTACTGTTTTCATTTGCAGGAGTTGGTTACATGTTCAAATATCTGAAATGTTTCATTGCATAGTTGGTATATATGGTTCTCTTTCAAATAAAGTTGGTGTTCATTCACTTCATTGTTAGCTAGATTAGATTAGCTAGGACTTTGATTACTTGCAAGTCTTTATTGGTCCAGTTGAAAGTGCATAGTGCAGAGCATCTCTACCACTCTTTCATCCACCCAATCTTCATTAGAGCCATCTGTTCCATCACCTAACTAGGTTCCTCGTCTCACATTTTTCCTCTTGCCCACGTAACCCTACCTTTTTGTGCAACCATTGTTTCATCCTGCTTTGAGCTAATTCGGCCATCTATACCTTCTCCCCACTCCATCCACCAGTCCCTGGGCCACTTCAAACCCTTATCCTACCCCCATATCCATTCTTGCATCTTCCCTCACTCATCCATCCTCCAAACTCCCATTTCTAAACATCCTGTAGAAATTTCTAAACATCCTGTAGAAATCTCTGAACATCCTGTAGAACCCCTGCAGACTTCCTGTAGAAGCTCACGAATGAGGTTTCTTGATATCCAGACCTTGTGAAACTCTCTGGAAGGGTGTTAGGGACTCCTTAGACCCTCTCTCAACCTTCCCGACCTCTTCCAAGCATTCCTCCTCATTTATCCACCCCTGCACAGTCAAGAACAGTGAAAGCATATGCATGATGAAACTGACGACTTAATCAAAAATACAAAAAGATGTTTTCTTCAGATAGAGGTATTCAAGGCACATGTATTTTACCTTCATATAAGTAATGGAATCTCTTTCAGTATTTTGCATTCTCTTCTTTGCGTCAGTAGGACTAGCTGGTAGAATTAGGGTTTGTTAGGGTTTGCATTTTTTTTTGGCTTTCAGTTTCTTTCCGCAAGTAGATTAGCTTCCTTTGAGTTAGCTTTCATCCATCAGTTAAAAAGCTTCTTCTAAGAGCTCATAGAAGTTGGCTTAAGCTCCTAGCGGACTTGTGCCAGCTAACCAAGTGACAGTTGCGACAAGAGCTAGTACTTGTGCATATAGCACCGTCGCTTCCAAGTTTGTTACGAACTACCGGGTTGATAAAATTAAAGAAGGGAGTCCCAGGAGTTGTAGCAGTATTGCTGCAATACTGGGGCCCACCACTTACCATTTTTCATTTCTTTTAGGACCTCACCAACCTCCTCTTCTGACACTAGTCTATTAAGGTTGAAATTATCCTCTCTGGTAACCAGCTTGGGGATATGTTTTGATATAACCCTAATGGATTGTTCTCTATCTAAACAGGTTTCCTGTGAAATACCATGAAAGTGCTGAACTAGCACTGCTTCTATTTCTTCATGAGAATTGAGAAGATTAACTCCCTCGTCCTTGATAGAAGAAATCACGTTGCTAGCTCTATTCGCCATAGTGGATCTGTGGAAAAATCTAGTATTACGTTCTCCTTCTTTTAGCCATTACACTCTTGATTTTTTCCTCCAAAAAATATCCTCTTGTCTACATAAGTTCTCCCATTCTTGATGATATTTGGTTGCGTGATCAGTTCTATCTTTATCAAAGCCCTACATGATAAGGGTTTGGTTGAGTTCCTACATTTTTCCCTCAACAGATTTCTTTTCTTCAAAAATGTTGCCATACTTCATCTTGTTCCACTCCTTGAGTCTGAGATTGATATGTCTTAGTCTTTTTGAAGTAGGAACATTCTTGTTCCCTATATATTTAACTCTTCTACCCACCAGATGGTTATGTTGTTAATGAAATATGGGTGGGAGAGCTAGATATTTTCAAATCTAAAAGGCCTATTCCTAGGGGTACCAATGCCCTAAATTTCCAGTTGCACCGGCGAGTGATCCGTGCCTCCAAAGGGGAGCACTCTTGCAACTATGTCCTTGCCCTTGATCATAAGATCCTTTGAGATTATGAATCTATCTAATCTGGATGCCACCTAAGACTCTCCTCCTCTTTTATTGTTCCAAGTAAAGGTACCATTACTCATAACAATATCCATTAGCTTCATATTGTCTATGAAGGTTTGGAAAGCACAAGAGTCTTTATTTAGAGTTCTAGTACCCCTTTTTTTTTTTCCGACAGTGCTTTGATCATATTGAAATCACCCCCCAAGATCCAAGGAATTCTTGCATGTCTTTCCCTGAGATCGTGCATGGAATCTAGAAGCTTGAGTTTACCATCCAACCTTTGGGGACGATACACATTTGTGACCAGGTAGACTTCCTTATCTCCCACTGGTTGTATGACCACTGAAAGATAATCCCTAGTTGCCAATGCATCTATAATGTCAATTTTTTGGGGGTTCCAATGTGTGAGAATGCCTCCTGCTGTATTCTCTATTTTGACTTCTAGAAACTCAAATCTATTGAGCCAATTGCTGTGAATCTCTTTTATTTTTTGAATGGAACATTTAGTTTCCTGGATGAAGATCACATCTCGTGCTTCTTGTTTCATCCTATTATTAAGTAATATTTTTCTTTTACTACCTAGACCTTTGATATTCCAAGATGTAAACTTCATTATTAAAGATTTGTAAAGGAGTAGCTAGTTAGATCTTTCATCTTACCCGAATCTATCATTAGCTTTCCACACTCCATCAAGCGCTCATTCTGCTTTTTTCTGCCCCTCTTCTTTCCTGGATTTCTAGTAGCTAAATCTGGAGTTGATTTCATTGCTTTCACCCCTTTGTGGTCCTACTTATCAAATGTTTTTCCTTTATCCAACCCCCTCTCCTCAGTTTTCCATAAAAACAACTGCTGTATTTTGTTGCATTCTTCTTGAGGCAATGAATCTATTCCTCCCGTGGTTCCCTGCATCAAGAACCCTTCCAGATCTAGGTGTTCGTTTTCAAGGATCTCTTGTAGTTCATGGTCCTCTAGATCTATTTCACTCTGGGTCATTTCGTTATCCATCTCCAAGTCTTCTTCACTCATCATAATCTCTTTCTAATTGCCAATATCTTGTGTTTGGCTGCTGTCTTCTTCTTTCTCCTTTTTATTAAGACCTTCTTCCATAGATTGGTCTTCTTTCGTGATTTCTTCATTCTCTTCCAGTACTTGAAGCTTTTTCTAACTTCTCTTTTGCCCCTCATTATGTTGTTTCTTTGGCCCTTTTTTACCGTTTTTTCCTCTATTTACCACTTTTTGAAAGTTTTCTATGTCCTTCGTCATATTAGCCTTGCTCTTGTTGTCCACTGTACTGAGAGGGTAGTCTCTGAATAAGTGTCCATGTTCGTGGCATCTACGACATCTGAACGGGATATGCTCGTAGTCTACTGTTTGCACCCATTCCTCATCAAAAACATCTAAGATAACTTCATCTGGGAGAGCTCCTAATAGATTCATTTCCACACATATTCTTGCAAAGGAAGTATATTTTCCCCTTCTTGTGGCTTCAGAAGCTTCAACAAAACCACCTAGTTTATTGCCTATGGCAGCTAGCAATTCAGTTTGCCAGTAATCTAGAGGTAGGGAATAGAGGCTTACCCAGACTGGTACCGAAGTGAAAGTTTCCCGCTCTAGGAAAAAGTTCATCTTCCAAGGCCGCATATAGAGGCTAGTTGCTACATAAAAGTATGGTCCTCCTTCGAACATTCTGTCTTTATCTTTGATGTTTGTGAACACCACGGTAAAGAATCCCTTTGACCCAAGATGTAGGTCAATGCTTCCTTTGGGTTTCCAGTGATATTTGATCCACGTCTGTAAAGGTTTTTCAGTGGGCCATATTCCCATGAATTTACAGATGATAGCGTAAGTCTCCATGTGTTCCATGTGTGCCTGTAGAGCAGGATCATTTCGAACTACTCTAGGAGTGATCTCTGCTTTGGGTTTGCAAGGTCCCTTTTGTTTTTTGTCTCCCTAACTGTTGTCTTCTTCCTCCTTGTCTTTTGTGATACTGATTTCCTTGGTTTTGGTCCCATCTGTTTCATTTTCATTATTCCTATTCCTTTCCTCCATAGATTCTCTGTCATTTTTTTCCAAAGCCAACTTACCTCTGCTGGCTACGACGTCTTTATAGGAGGGAGTGGAGCTCCCTCCTCTGCAACCCTCCATTAGGATCAACCTCTGCAACTTGCTGAAACCCTTACTGCTCACTCTCTGTTGTTCCCAAGTTCCTAGTCACCAATCGACCCTTCCCCACATTACTATACTATCATCAACCCTCATATTACATATTAAATTATATTACATATCAACTACACTATTATATTATATTACATATTACATTATGTTTTATTAACACAACATAATATTAAATGTTAATAATAATGTTATTGATAGCATGAATAGTAATATAAAAATGAATTGTTACATAAAATATTGTTATTACATTAATAATATATTTATGTATAATTAATGCAATATTGCTTATAATAATAATATATTTATTTTATAATTAATGCAATATTTTCAATGTAATAAAATATGAATGCAACAATATTATAATTATTACTATTTCTATTAATATTAATCTTCCAAAATATTACTAATCATTAATATTGTTGTTAAAATAATTGTTATTAATATTATATAAGTGTCAATATTAAACATTATTATAAATCTAATTAATAATATTATAAGCTTATTATTAATAATATTATAATATAAAATTTAATCAATAATAATAGCAAATTTCGTTATTAATATTAATCTTATTGATATAATCAATAATATTAATATTACTATTAATAGTATAAATTCATCTTAACTCCGGATCTAACAAACTTTTAAAGGGATCAAATCTCTTGAGATGCAAACACCTTTTAGATTAAAAAGAGATTTGATCCCTCTAGGCCCTTGGTAGATCTACTATTAAGATGGATCTAGAGTGGTATAATATATATGTAGAATTCTCTCAATCTTTCCTCAATATATGTTTCATGTTAGAATCTTTTACTCAACCTCCTTATTCAAATATTTTATTTATAACCTATGTTAAAATTTTCTTGTTATTGATATCTTTAAAATCTTATATATCTACTCCATATTAGAAATACAATAAATTACACCTCTCTCTACTTATGTAAAGTTAAAATATAAGATTTTTTAAATTTAAGTTATTTTAATTTTCTATATATAAAGTAGATATAAAACTATGTTATTTAATATGGACATTAAATATTTTACTTATGGTTTACAGTGAAATATTTTTTGTTATTAATATATTTTTGTTTTAAATATCACAAGTAAACTGTAAAATGAATTACACATCATGTAATATCAATAATACTATTTCTTGTCATTTCCATATTAAGTAGTGAAGAAATTATGTTTCTTCATAAAAGTAAAAAGTAAATTACTTTTTTTACTCATCTCCATATTGAATAGTGAATAAATTAGTCTTTTTCCTCATACCAAAGGCATTTTTTTTTACTTTCGGTTACTTGATATCTCTATATAAAGTTATGTAAAATTAAGGTATTTTAATTATGAGCAATATTAATCTATTTTGTTATTACTATTTTAAATTTTATTTTTTTTAATTTTAAATTTTTTATTTTACTATTTTTAAATATTTACGTGACAACATCTCTCCTCTCTAGAGAAAAATATTACTCCAAAATTATAAATTTAGTGTTGGATATTATTAATCTTATTAATATAATCAATAATATTAATATTAATCTTTATCAATATTTATTTAAGGAAAATATTTTTAATAATTGATCTTAAGATTTAATAATATTATTAATGTGTTATAAGTGTTAATATTAATATTATTATAAGCTTTCCCTCATGAGGTGTTAATGCTAGAACTGGGGGCTTCGCGGGTTCTATCCACCACCCTTGGTCGTGATGTACATTTATGAGGGGGTGCAACCAACCCTATGCATCCATTCGCTCGCAAAACCCCATATGGCCTCGAGTCATTATAAACCTATCCAAATGATTCCTTATAGAGAAATTAGTGTTGGATTGAGAGAAGGAGGCGAGGCTAGGTCCTCGACTTCCCTGTGGATATTGTTTATTCCTGATTGTGGTATGGCTTCGAGTCATTATAAACCTATCCAAATGATTCCTTATAGAGAAATTAGTGTTGGATTGAGAGGAGGAGGCAAGGCTAGGTCCTCGACCTCCCTATGGATATTGTTTATTCTTGACTGTGGTGAATGATGGTTTGTGTTGTGGTTTGGGTCTACTATAGTGATGGTGATGACAGGTTCTGTAGCTCATGAGGGTATTGGTGGTAGGAGTAGAGTATCTTTGGAGTTGAGGTCTTCGATTTAAATCTTGGAGCCTTAGACACATGGTGGGCTTGTATGGGCTTCACTTTCAACTACCCACAGTGGAATTCAGGTCGATTTCTTCCATTTTCTGGCAATTTATTTTTACTTAAGTACTAGGGTAGGGTCTGAAGTTGGGGCATTTGGTTTTAGTCTATTTGTTTATGTCGGGAAGGTTTGGTAGTCTGTCTATGTATTTTTCTCGGGGGGTCTCCTTGCATTTGTAATGTATGGGTCTGTTGCTTAATTTTATGTTAATTTTAGTGAGCATCATCCAATGAATTGTAAAATTTAACCTCGAGGGTTGCATTGGTTTTGGCTTCGTAGGTTTCTAAGAGTTTTTTGTGACCTCATGTATTCAATATATTGTAAGTGTTGGGCATATGTTTAATGGTTCTTGGAAAGGGGTTATTTTTAGAGGCTTCCACGACTATTGTACAACACCTAATTGATTCCCTCCCGTCCGATGTCTATATCATGAGTTTTAATGATGATTTAGTGGGTTGGAGCTATAGCTTAATTGTTGATGTGTTTTCTTTTTTTTTTTTACAAGGAGAGGTATTGAAATTAGCTTCTCCATGTGTGCCCTTCCAATTTCAAACATGTTGCTTATGCAGGCATGGGGAAGGGCGCAATGGTTTGTAGAGGTAGAGAGCAATGATATTTTTCACTCGTGACTTTGTTTCTACATACTATAATGCAATTCTATCAAAAATAAGGAAGATGGGGTGGACACACATTCCCACTTCAATTCAGAAATCTTGGAGAACATGTCTACTTGGTTTTCTGGGCACACCATGGGAAGGAAGAAGCAATATCTAAATTTGTGGCTTTGCATTAGCAAATGAAAATTGTGTTGGGGCTTTTCCCAAAAGACAAGCAGGTGGAGTAGTATAGTGTTTTGGCTACTTGGGATCAAGAGAGTGCTTAGAAATAAAAGCTTTTTCTTGGGAAGAATTGATTTCCATCTTGCTCATGTTAAGGGGCATATTCTATGCAAATCTAATAATAATGATATGCTAGACCTGTCTTTAAGCACAATGGCTCCTTCCCCAATTTCTTCCTCTCAAAATGATTAAGATGTATTGTATGCTAACTTTCTTGCTTTTCATTTACTCATTTTTATTCATCTCAATCAAAAAGGTTTATGCTTTTACAATGGATTCAGGTCTTGGTTTTCCATATGTTGAATCTCACGTAGCATTGTGTTTTGTGCATAGTAAGTGATTTGAAAAAAAGTAAAATTCTCAAAAAGCAATTTGGCACAACTATGTCATTTTTTTTTTTTTTAATAATTCAAAATATCAATTTAAAAAAAAAATTATTATAAATTTAATAACATTAATATTATTATAAACTTAATAAACTTATTAGTGCTCTTAATATTATTATAAAATTAATAAACTTATTATTAATATTAATATTATTATAAACTTAATAAACATAATAATAATAATAATATTATTATATTATAAAATCTGATAATAAAACCTTATATTATAATAAACATAGACCCACGGCCGTAAAACAAAGACGTATTTACTAACGTAATAAACCTACTACCATAAAACCTAAACTTAAAGTAATCAACCTAAAGTATATTACGATTCAACCTAATTCAACCAACCATGGTTGATTGTGTATTGAACCGTGCTCGTGAACCATGGTTTATTGTTTTTTCAACCCTATATCGGGTCGGGGTAACCCTGACACTAAACAAACACAAAGACATTTAGCTCTATTTAAGGAATCTTTTCACAAATCAAATCAATTGCAAAGCTTCGCAGTGGAGCAGGTTCCCAACTCTCCAGTTCTTCAAGATTTGGGGGGTGAGGGGTCTGTCGAGAACTCAAGATTTAGGGGGAGGAATTCATAAAACAGCTGGTTGTATGCAGGCGTTGAAACAATGTCCACGCATTTCTAGGTGCAGTTATATTTCAAATTAGCAGGCTCGTGATATAATAACGGGCATTGCCACAACGGCATTCACATTGAAAATTAAGATTTTCATTTAGATATTCTAAAAAGAGGTTGTAGAGGTCTATGGATTTTGTACGGAGGGTTGTTGAGTGTTTTGTCAAGGAAATTTTTAATGAGAAGTTATTCAAAACGGTTGGAAGGAGTTAAGGAAGAGGATGAACAGAAACAATGGGAAGAAGGGGATAGGAAAGCAAGTTTCCATGGTAGAGAGGAAGACATCACATCAGAGGCTTTGGATGTCAAGGAATCTGTCAGAGCCATTAAAGATGAAGAGTTAGATTAGTTGCTCAGAGGATGGAAAAACCATTTAGTAGGGGGGTGATGATGTAATGACCAGACATTTTTACATGAATAAATTGTTATTTACCTTATGGGTGAATAAAGATAACAGAAATTATTATTTTCTTGAAAATGATGAAAATATTATTTGTGCAAATGGTATAATATGAATTGCATGATATATGTGTACACAGTAACTTTATGTGAAAAGTTATTTACTCTTCCTGCTTAAAGATAAAGGAAAAACAGTTGCCAGCATATTAGGGGAAACCCTAACTGTTCTCTCTTTCCCATAGAAAAGGGAAAAGAAGAAAAGACCCGGGTTGTTGGATGAACAAACGAGAAGAAAAGAAAAGGCACTGGAGCAGAAGAAGGGTGTGCTACGTCTGGTGAGGACCAGATAGCACAGGCACATTTGTGTTTCATATTGCTGAGGCTGTGGCCGGCAAGAGAGCTTGGGGGAGAGACTCAGTTCGGAAGACTGGTCTCGTGGCTGGGAGGACATCAAGCATTCAATCACCTTCTACGTGTTGTAGAAGTGCAGAATATAGAAGACCAGGTAAGTATCTGTAATTCTCATTAATTCTAGAAGACTAGTTATTACCCTGTAGCCCTAAGAATATGGTTATAGTTGCTATGAGTATGGATTTTGGGCTGTAAATCAGAACCTGTGTATTACTGGAAATAATACCGGTAATGATTAATGCCTCTGTTAGATACATATAATGTACAAAGTAAGGGAAAGAAACAGAGAATGAGAATTTGAACAGTATCCTGTATCTTACTTTTAGACTAGCTAAAGTGTGTGAAATAAAGAACAGTAATTATTAAGTGTCAGGATAGAATAGAATGGCCGAACTACCTGTACCAAGTATGAAAATAGGGTATACATATTGAAACCTACGCTATATAGCAGCACCTGAAATAACTATGCATTCCTAACATGGAACTCCGTGAGCAGTGATTTATACATTGGCCATAATTATACAAGTATCGAAAAAGCGAACAAATAATACACATATATTCAAAATGAAATTTCCTATATTCGGAATGTAGCGGCCAAAGAGGATAGATACGATGTCCTGTAAATATATTTATACATTTCCAGATAAATAGCAATTCAAACCCTCGCAAGAATCATAGATTCGATAAGGGTTTTAAGAAATGAAGCTACTGTAATAGACGTACAATACAAAGACTAAGAAAATAACCGCCGAACCTCATAACTGTAGAGGTGTCCGGTTAGCCGCATACACAGGTGAGAACCCTGGTTGTATGGCACCGGTATGATGTCATTTAGGGATTGAAAGTCATACCATCCGCTGGGCGGATAAACTTATTTAACACCAAAGCGAAAGAACATATAACGAAGAGTTCGACATGAGCATTTAACAGGTCCATTACCAAATAATAATGAGGTGTGGTAATCCACCAAAGGTAGAGCCGTTACTAGACCGTAACAGGCTTCCTCCTCATTTCCATACATAAACATACCAGATTTATTAATAAGGGTCTGTCGTTCAGATTAATCAAATATCAACAAATAAAATGCATAAGCTTCATTATCAACGTATTATCCATGTATCATCTAACCTCCGAGAGGCGGCAAACTCAGAAAGAGTAGGGTCGTAAACCAAAACCCTCGGAACAGTTCATTAAAACAGAAGTAAATAACCAGTGTATAACCTGACGGGACTCGGTGGCTCGTGAGGAGCGACACCGTGAACTAACAGAGTATAAACATACTAAACAGTAAAGAAAAGCAATAAGATCTATAATAGGTAAAGCCTGTTCGACAAATAGAAACAAACCCATAATCCTGATGCATTAACCTCGGCCTTTAATACCGAATCCATTACAATATGTTACGTTGAGCATTCGAACAATTACAGCCATACGAGCTGAGCTATATGACAGACCATGACCACATTTAAAACCCTATGAACAGACTATTCATACGACGACCTGGGCTTCAACCCCAAAATAATGATAAATAGTGAATGGAATGAAAATCTTGCCGAGGTGAGGCCATAGCACCAAATTATAATAGGATTGACAAAACCCTGGCAGAGAAAAACAATATAAGTCGAACTTCCAGATTGAATCAACAGTGCAAACCTATAGTGGTAGAGCGCTTACCGGTTAAGGGGTTGAAGGTCGAAACCCTGATTAATCCTCGTAACCGCGGCCTCATCGACCTGCTACCCTGCTCCAACCAGTAATAAACCAGTAGTTAGCATATTCACATAAATACAGTGAAAGAATGAACTAAAGCAGTAACGAACTAAGGAAAGGTGCATCACCTATCACAGATGGGGTTAAAGGTGAGGAACAGGGAGGGTTCACCGCCAACAGGCCGTCCCTAGAGCTCCTCCAAGACATCGGTGAGTTGAACCAGAAATGCCACGATAATGGCATCCCGATCATGGCAGTGACGCCGGAGCAAAGGCTGCCTCTGTAGAGCTGAAGCAATGAACAAATGACCAGGACCGCGTGAATGAAACCCTATGTATCACACCGTCCAAGGCACATCGATCTCCCACCGTTCGATCACTGGAAGTAATCCTCGCCGATGATCGCAATGAGAATCCCGAGAGGTGGTGTGGCGGGACTGTAACATTAAAGTCCCCAGCTACCAACTCAAAGTTCAGTAATGCGGATCGATGGCGTGGACCATGGATTCCAGGTGTCACACGCAGAGCGCCTCAACCTGCCGCCAAACGATTTGACATGTAACGTATAAAGCGATCAAGAACAATCATCCGCCAGAAGATAGATATGCAGATCATTTCACTTATAATCATAACCGTTATTATCAAGTCAATTATTATGATAAGCATTAAGATAAAGATGCGTAGGTAATGTAATAAAATTTTTTATTATTGTGTAATGTTAGCGTATGGAGGGTTATGGAGGGTTATGACATATGGTATCAGAGCCCAGATACAATATTGTGGCCTCTGGGTAAGACAATGATGAATGAACATGTGAAAATGAATTGACAAATAATCATTTTCTTTATTACTTGTGAATGTTTTCTTACACAGGATCAGATTCTGAGAATAACAGACATGAGAAGAGCGGAGAATACATCGCGATGACCTGTAATGGGACAGGGCGCAACCGGTGCAGAAAATAACCCAGAATTGTGGGTACAACTTGGCGAGGAAGCCAGAATCACAAATCAAGCAATTCTGGAGACTGTGCAGGAGCTGAAGAATGAGATGGCTAGATTACGAGAAGATAACGCCTGATTGACAATGGAACAAGAAAGAATTTTGAAAAGTTTGTCCGACAGACAAAATCAATTACCAGTTAATCCGAGTGCGGAACAGCAAAGGATGTCGGAAGAGTAGAATCATCACATACCCCTTGAAGGATCGGAGGAGCAGGAAGAACGCTCTGACAATGCATTTGAACAACAAACCTCGAAAAGACAAAGGGTAGAACTGCAAGGGGAATTTCGTAAGATTAAGCCACCGCATTTTGACGGAGAACAAGAAGAAGCCGCTGAAGCATGGTTAATCAATATGAATAAGTATTTTCAGCTTTATGAGTACGATCATAATCTTAAAGCACGACTAGCTATTTTTCAATTACAAGGAAAGGCCACCTTATGGTGGGAAGAAGTGAAGATCATAAAAGGGGTTACAGAGCAAAACATAACATGGGACAATTTCCAAAGGTTCTTCAAGGAGAGATATCTAACAGAACGCTTTTATGATGAAAAAGCCAGAGAATTCCATGATCTGCGATTGGGACAACAGACTATGGATGAATTCATCACCCGTTTTACTTCCTTACTTCACTACGTACCATATATAAGAGAGGAAAAAGTGAAAGTGCAGCGATTTGTTAGCAGTTTACCCCCGTATATGCGGGAAAGGATTGAATTTTATAATCCAAAATCAATGGATGAAGTAATCCGCAAGGCTAGAATCTGCTATCAGCAAAGTAAACAGAAAGGGGAAACTGCTAGCAGGAAATGGAATGAGAAGAAGAATTTTAAGACAGTTGGAAACAACAAAGGGATACGCAATAATGGAAATAAAGGAGCTGGCAAAGGAACCAACAACAGATTTACAGCCAGAACTACATCTAAGTTTAGATCCGCAAATGAATCCAAGGTCAGTGAACAGCAAATCAGATTGGACAATGAGGGGACAGCAAGACCCCCTGTGCAGTGCTGGGGTTGTGGGGGACCTCACTACATCAAAAATTGCCCACAACGAAAGGGGACTGAACAGTTGTCTCAAATTCATGAAGCCTCAACTGTTGGCGAAGTGGGTCGAAGCGTACCCAGAATCAATGCGGCCTTGGAGGATCGACAGGCGGAATATCAGCCAACCATGGTCGAGTTCAAAGGTAAAATTTCAAACCTTACCATATCTGTTTTGATTGATCCCGGGGCCACGTTAAGTTATGTGAACCCGAAAGTAGTGGAACGTTGTAATTTCAATCTGTTAAATTTAAAAACCCATGGCTAGTGCAATTAGCTACTGGGGCTAAGCGGCGGGTAACCGCCAAGATCAACGACTGCTCATTTACTATAGCAGACCAGCCAATAACAACTGACCTGAACATACTCCCTCTGGATTCCTATGACATTCTAATCGGTATGGACTGGTTGGAGAAGCACTGGTCATTAGTTGATTGCAAAACCAAAATTATTTATTACAGAGATCAACAAGGAAACAGCAAGGAAATGCAGGGAATCAAGCGACCAGTGCAGGTTCCACCGATAACTGCAAATCAGTTGGTAAAATGTGTACGGAAAGGTTGTCAAGTGTACGTCATTCAAGTGGGTTATGCCAACTCCAAGGATAAATCTGCATCTTTGAATAATATCCCTGTAATACAAGAATTTACAGATGTGTTTCTGGAAGAAATTCCAGGACTACCACCGCGAAGAAACATAGATTTTACTATAGAATTGGTACCAGGGGCTGCACCAGTATCACGAGCACCCTACAGAATGAGTGTGCCTGAGTCGACAGAATTAAAAATGTAGTTGCAAGAATTATTGGACAAGAATTACATCCGTCCCAGTATGTCTCCGTGGGGGGCGCCGATGTTATTTGTTAAGAAGAAAGACGGCACCCTCCGGATGTGTATTGATTACAGACAATTGAATAAGTTGACTATTAAAAACAAGTATCCTCTTCCCCGGATCGACGAATTGTTCGACCAAGTAAAAGGCGCGACAGTGTTCTCTAAGATCGATTTACGATCAGGCTACCACCAGATCAGAATTAAGGACGAGGACATCGCAAAAACAACTTTTAGAACCAGGTATGGGCACTATGAATTCGTGGTTTTGTCGTTTGGGCTCACCAACGCCCCGGCAACCTTCATGTGTTTAATGAACGGTATTTTCCATCCCTATTTGGACCAATTCGTGCTGATATTTATTGATGATATCTTAATTTATTCACGCACTATCGAAGAACATCACGAACATCTCCGAATAGTGTTGCAGACCCTTCGAGAACATCAGCTGTACGCTAAGTTTAGTAAATGTGACTTCTTCAAAGCAGAAATTCAGTATTTGGGTCACATAATCACAAAGGATGGAATTGCAGTAGATCCGGAAAAGATAAAAGCTATAATGGAATGGCCAGTCCCCAAAGATGTAGCAGATGTCCGATCTTTTATGGGGTTAGCTGGGTATTACCGGAGATTCGTGGAAGGTTTCTCTAAGGTAGCATTTCCCATTACTTCCCTGCAAAAGAAAGGAAAACTGTTTCATTGGACCCCAAATTGCCAGAAAAGTTTCGAACAACTGAAACACCTACTCACCACAGCACCTATTCTGAGTATAGCAGATCCCAATAAGGATTATGTAGTATGTACAGATGCTAGCAAAGAGGGTTTGGGAGGGGTCTTGATGCAAGAAGGCAGAGTAATTGCTTACGAGTCTCGAAAACTAAAAGAACATGAGCAGAAATATTCTGCTTATGATTTAGAGTTGGCTGCCGTTATTCATGCCCTGAAGATGTGGCGGCACTATCTCATGGGCCAGAACTTTTTGCTGCATACCGACCATCACAGCTTGACTAATTATTTCAGCCAACCTACCTTAAATGCCAGGCAAGCGATGTGGGTGGACTTTCTAAGTGGCTTTGAGTTTGACATAAAGCATTTGCAAGGAAAGGAAAATAAGGTAGCAGACGCCTTGAGCCGGAAAATACACAATTTGTATGAAGTTTCCTTTAGTGGATGGGAAAGTCCCTTCATGGAAATGATAAAAGAAATTGCATATCAAGATACTGAATATCAGCAATTGAAATTACAGATACAGCAATCTGCTAAAAAAGACAGCCAACAAGAATATGAGTTAGATGATGCTGGAAGGATTTACTTCAAGAAAAGATTGTATGTGCCTAATCAAAGCAGAATTAGAAATCTGATTATGGATGAATTTCATATCAGCCATTATGCAGGTCATTCGGGTTATCAAAAGATGATAACAGCAATCCGGAAAGAATATTTCTGGCCTGGAATGAAGAAAAGCATTGTTGAATACCTGGCACGGTGCTTAGAATGTCAACAGATTAAAGCTGAACATCAGCATCCAGCAGGATTGCTACAACCATTGCCAGTTCCAGAATGGAAATGGGAAATCATCTCCATGGACTTTATTACAGGATTACCCAGAACAAAAAGAAATAATGACTCCATTTTCATGGTAGTGGACAAGCTGAGTAAGGCTGCACATTTCATACCGGTGCAATCTACATATAGAGTTGCACAGATTGCTCATATTTTTATGCAGAATGTATTCAGATTACATGGACTTCCGAAAACAATAATTTCCGATCGTGATGTGAAATTCACCTCAGCATTTTGGAAAACGCTGTTTGCAGAATTAGGAACTCAACTCAATTTCAGCACAGCATACCATCCACAGACGGATGGGCAAACGGAACGAGTGAATCAGATGGTGGAGGATATGCTAAGGGCTTATGTCATGCAACAACCCACCAGGTGGGAAGACTACCTACATCTTGTAGAGTTCGCGTACAACAACGGTTACCATACCTCAACACAAATGAGTCCATTTGAAGTTTTGTACGGTCGGAAATGTCGTACACCCACTAGTTGGGGAGGACCGGAAGATAAATTGAGTCTAGGTCCTGAAATGCTGAAGGAAATGGAAGATAGGGTAAAGAAGGTACGTGTTAATTTGAAAGCTGCCCAAGATAGACAAAAGAATTTCGCTGATCGAAAGAGAAGGTTTAAAGAGTTTCAGGTTGGGGACCACGTGTACATACGAATTCAGGCCAAAAGAAGTACTTTACAGTGGAGTGGATGTGCTAAGTTGGCACCCCGATATTGTGGACCCTTTGAAATTTTAGCAAGGGTCGGACCAGTAGCTTACCATCTGGCCCTGCCCAGTCACATCCGAGTCCATAACGTGTTTCATGTTTCTGTTCTAAAGAAATATGTGTATGACCTAAGCATGTGATCCGATGGCAAGAGATCCAGGTGGGTGATTGTTACGATAAATTCAATACAAAATTTATATATGAAAAGGAAACTGATTCAAAGAATTGTGTGTTGCAGGTCGAACCGTAAGGAGAGGTTCTGGTCGAACCGCTGAGCATTCTCGACCGAAGAGAAGTGCAGCTGCGAAAACGAGTTATTACCCAAGTTAAGGTGCAATGGCGACATTTTGGACCTGACGAGGCCACTTGGGAGGATGGGGAATTGATAAAAAGGACCTATCCCGATCTGTTCGGATCTGTGAGACACTGAGACAGTGTCCAATCTCAGGGGGAGGAGATGTAATGACCAGACATTTTTACATGAATAAATTGTTATTTACCTTATGGGTGAATAAAAATAACAGAAATTATTATTTTCTTGAAAATGATGAAAATATTATTTGTGCAAATGGTATAATATGAATTGCATGATATATGTGTACACAGTAACTTTATGTGAAAAGTTATTTACTCTTCCTGCTTAAAGATAAAGGAAAAATAGTTGCCAGCATATTAGGGGAAACCCTAACTGTTCTCCCTTTCCCATAGAAAAGGGAAAAGAAGAAAAGACCCGGGTTGTTGAATGAACAAACGGGAAGAAAGGAGAAGGCACTGGAGCAAAAGAAGAGTGTGCTACGTCTGGTGAGGACCAGATAGCACAGGCACATTTGTGTTTCATATTGCTGAGGCTGTGGCCGGCAAGAGAGCTTGGGGGAGAGACTCAGTTCGGAAGACTGGTCTCGTGGCTGGGAGGATATCAAGCATTAAATCATCTTCTACAGGTGGTAGAAGTGCAGAAGAAAGTAACAGGAGATACAGGTAAGTATTTCTAATTTATAAGACCTGGAAGATTAGATATTATTGACAGTACTGATAGTTTGTTTATGGTTACTGTAACATTATTTATACAGTGAAGCAGAACCTGGTTTTATTAAAAGTATTATTGTTACTGTATAACATACTTTGTTCTGTATATAAAGATATATGATAAAAGAAAGAGAACCAATATTGATAGTCTACACATTATCTACACAACGTATTATGTTCTATATACGAATGTGTATCATAAAAGAAAGAGAACAGATAACTAAAGACTGCGCATATTCAGTTCTGTATAAAACATATATGATAAAGAAAGAGACAGATAAAATGAGCATGTAGATTATTTAGTCCTTTATCATTGGATCAGTGAGACTATAATTCATGGAAGAGACCGTAGTATTAAGGATAGAAATGAAACAGAATGAAACCTAACTGCTATTGTTTAGATACGAAACAAGAATGCAGATAACTAATTCTGTATTAGATGCGTAGCATAGAAAACTGCAACTGTTAACTGACAGGTAACCAAGAACAGAGCACTCGTAAATACCAGGCGATACCTGTATTGACGGGTACGAATAAGTAACACATATAAAACTAAAAAGGATTATAAAAATCAATGGAGCAGCTAGCATAGGTTGTACTAGTTATCGCAGGATATACCCTCGAAGTCGATAGCCTTGCAAACCCGCTCAGAAAACATATGGGTAATATGCAAAGTAAGAAAAACAACATAATATAATCATAGTACATCAATACCGAGACCATGGTCCGGTTACAACAAATGTAGGTTAAGAGGCGGGCGGCATGCACAGGTGGATACCACCTGGTAGCGTGAAGCTACAGCACGGCGCCGAGGCATAAATACAAGAAATCCGCATATTAGATTAACCATTCAGAGGGTTACTCATTGAACAATAACAAGAAAACAATTAAAGTAAACGGCTTGAACATATGGCCATGCATCTTCGTTGAATGAGAGAAATAATGACGGTTCGCTCATGAGCGAAATCATTACTTAGTCGTAACTGGCTTTTCCCTAAATTCCAGAACTAATACACAGTGAAGAATTGTCAAAAACCGGGTTACTCGTGCAATAAACTAACCATTATGAAAAGCATCATCAGACAGTGTTATATGTATGAATCTAACATTATACCATGTAATCATAAGAAGGACGACAGCCGTGTAAGGAAGGGGCTGTCAGCAACCACAGGAACCCTTACAAATTAGATAAGCAATACATATACGCAATTATTGACACTCGGTGATGCGTAGGAAAACAACCCATGTCTATTAATCATTAAAATGCATATATCGTCGAATAATATGTGCAGGAAAGCCATCGATGGACTGAGACCGATAAAATTGGGAGCAAACCCATAATTCCATAATACATCAAGCTGTAGTCACTGCATGAACGAATCTATTATATACAAGTCAAACTGAAAGTTGAATAATCATAACAGAAACAGAGCTGCTCGAGATCTGAACTCGGCTCATGAAACTAATCCTCAAAATAACCTACAACCCTAAAGGCAAACTACATATTCGACAACCTGGAACTAGACATCAGGTCCCAGGGTAAATCATGGAGCAAAAGGAGAACTCTGTCGTATAAGATTCAGTACGCCTTCAACAATAGATTTAGCAAACATTCCTGACAGGAAAGAATAGTATAAGGTCGACTTCATGAACAGCAACTAATGAATGCTTGCAGTAGAAGAAGGAAGCTTACCTAGTTAGGTTAAGAGTGGCAGAAAACCCAGCACCTTCTTCGTCCCCGCGACCTTCGTGGATCTCACCTGTACCTGCCAGCAACGATTAGAGAATTAATAACTCATAAGTTACAGTGGAAGGGGAAGTTATTATGAAATCGAAGTGGAAGAATACCTGCCTGTCAATGAACGTTCCGGAGGAAGACACCAACGAACTCTCCACTATCGGCAGATCGCGTGACTGTAGCACACGCAATGGCGGAAAAATGAACCAGAAAGGTCTATGACAGACGCCGGAGGGAGGAGCCGCTCTCGGAAGCCAGAGCAATGAACAAATGACCCTAAACTTCAGGCTTGAAACCCTAAATACAATACCGCCAAAACACTTAATCTCTCCACCGTCCGATCGATAAAGTTCATCGAGGTCGTCCATCGCAATGTCAATCCCGAGGAAGTTGCAGCAGCGCTGTGACATTAAATTCCTCAGCTACCAGATCAAAATATCTGTGTAGCAAGTGGATGCGTGGACCAAGGGGACAGATGTCATGCACTCACACATTGTAAAATGAATAACCAAGGACGAGCAAAGTTATGGTCTGCTAACTATATACATATATGGTTCTGGCAGCACTCTAAATAAATCAAATTAATATATCAATCACGTTACCATGATAATGTATGCTACCTTGATCATGTATCGGGTAGAATCATGGGTATAATAAAAAGTAAAAATAAAAATTATGTATGTAAATTTTAAGTTTAGAAGGTTATGACAATATGTCTAGTCACCTTCTTTTGTGAGAATTGCCTAGTTCTGCACACTTAAACACTGGAGATGGCCATTTGCTCTTTTGCCAAATTTCATGCAACAATCTGCTTGGACCTCCTTGAACCTTGGGGGACCTGTTTGGAAAACAAGTATCTAGGTTAAGTTTAGTTTTTTTTTAATTTATTTATTTCCCATATAAATATTATTACCATAAATCCTAGGCGTGAGTGTTCAAAAATTATTTGACAATAATAAATCATACATATTACAATAATATACAAACTCGAAAATATAATATTTATATTATAATATTAATTTTTAAGTTATATTTTATTATATGACTTTACTTAAGATATTTTAAATAATCCCAGAATACTAATTTATATAAATCTAAACAATAAAAATTAAAATTGTAAAAATACTAATATGAGAGCAGTGTGATGTTGAGGGATTTAATTAATCTTTCTTGATTCCAAACTCAACTTTTGCTAGTGAAAAAATACTTTTACTTATTATTTACAAGTTCTTTAATTTATGTAGTTTTGATTATGAATCAATGTGTTTGAATGTAGGGAATTTTTCTTTTGTCATCTCATTATGTATTTTATTATATATTTCTTCAATTTTTTTCAGTGATAGTGGTTTATTATATTTAGGGGGGTGAGTGAGTATTAAGTTGGTGAGGTGGGATGAGTGTGAGTGTATATATAATTATATATATATATATATATATATATTCCGAACTCTTGAGGTAATTGTAATCTTTTCATTTTCATAAAAAAAAAATAGTAATATAAATTAAAGTTATGGTTAAAAATAAGTTGGTGAGTAGTATTGTAAACAATTATTCAAATGTTTTCACTCATCTATTAATCTAGGGTGTTTTTCACTTTCAGCCTTGGATAGCTACTTTCAATGTATTCATTTAGTGAATATAATTTAATGCATATTGTAGTGATTAAGATATCTTTATCTTTCTTTTTTGTTTTTTTGTTTTTATTTACTAAATATAAATTCAATGCATGTGGTAGTGGGTAAAATATCAAAATCTTTACAGGTGGAATAAAAATAAAAAATATTGGTAGAAAGAAAGAAGAATCATATGTTCTATTGTATCAAATTAAATTATAAACTCTCTTTATTTTCTATATTCTGTTTTTTTAATTTTCTGTTTTTATTTTTTAATAATTATATTTATTTTTCAACAATCATAAAAATTATATACTCTAATTTATTTAGTTATAACTTTTTTATAATTGTATATCTTTTTCAACCATTTTAAAAATTGTGTACTCTAATTTATTTGTAATTGTAGATTATTAATTTATCTAAACCAACTTTCTTTATTATATATTTGGTTTTTATTTTTTTAGAATATTGTAAATTTAATTTTTCCCTGTCTTTATTTTCTTAGAATTATAAATTTAATAATAATAATTGAGAGCTTCCTTTTAAGCTGATTTCAATTTTTGGATTCAAATAACATGCCAAAAATACCATTGTATTTTCTTCCAACTTTTTATTTCATGGGCCAATACGTCAGCCTGAAATTTCAAATATATTATAAATTTTAACAACATATTAGATGTGTGAGACTTCCAAAAAGAGTGGTGGTGGTTAGTTACACACCTGCAGAAAAGCATGATTGACCATAGGGTATACTGTTTATCTCATCCCCATGACAAGTTATAATGTTGCTTGCCAAACCATCTGAATTGGTCAATAAAGAAGAGATAATAAGTCTAAAATTATTAAAAGAAGAGATAACAAGTCTACAATTACTAATAAAATTGAGATGGGAATACCAAAATAAATACAATAATACAAGAATTTACATGGTACATTCAACTAATATCATTCCTTGACTCTCTCTAGAATCATCGTGATAACAATAGTTTTAGCCAACATGAATATATACATTATCTGTACACGGTTCTGGTTTTTATTTTCTCCTCAATGTTCATGAATCAAATGACGAAAGTCCTAAAAACCATTGTAATCCTCCTTATAACCATAGTTAAACATGAGACATTAGAAATTTGTTATAAAAACTTTAAAAAGAAATATGGTGCTTTATCAGGTTATCCAATACCACTAGTACAGTTTAGAACCAAAAGAAATGTAAAATAAGTTTTAAAAAACATACCGTCGGCACACCAATTCTGATTGACATGATCAGTATCATGCTGAGATGTTATGGAATTCACTGAAGTCCCATGAAAACTTTTAGCTGCCTTGGCATTTGGACGAATGGGCTCTTGCGAGGTAAATTGTCTAGTTGTAGCCCGTGGGTGCCTAAT